>VWZD01008620.1:0-66766 GCA_013396695.1 Sakesphorus luctuosus
GTAGCTGTAAGTTCTCCTAGTCTAAATAAAATTATTTTTGTTTGTTCTCTTTTCCTAAAGCCTTTAATTGTATTTAATTTAAGTTTAAAATAGTTTTCTCCACATTTCAAAAGTTTTTTTCCCTTTCCCTTTTCCCTTCTTTTCCCTTAAAGGAAGTGAAAGCCCCCTTACGTCCTGTACATACAATGTAATTGTAAATATCAAATAATATAGTTTTTTTTATTTATTCAATTCAGTTTCTATTGCATTTCGTTTCTTTCCAGTTTTTTTTCTCTTTGCTGAGACAGCTTTGAGAAAAGAAAAAAAGCATACAGTCCAAAGCTAGCATACAATTAAGCCAAACCTGCAACAGTGATCATTGTATGTCTGGAAAAAAATATGAATTCAGTTTAGTTGGAAGACACTGTAGCTCATGAAAACCAGAAGGAGGCAATTGTTGAGGACAATCATACATCTTGCTTTGCCAGTGTGTGAGGTTTTGAAAGCTATTCAATCTGCTTTCTGATTTTGGTACTGAATGTGTTTGCTCTTCTGAAAAAAATGCCATAAATGGCAGTAACCCACTGCTATAGCCAATAGAAGAGAAAAATGCCAGCTTTCGTAACACTCACTCGTGCAATCATGCATAATGCAGAAAATTATATCCATGGTTTTTGCCATAAAGAGATATTCATCAGTTGCCACAATTTTTATTAATCAAAAATAAAGGTAGAGCGTTGTATGTAATATGCGATTTTTCTTTCAATTTCTCTGTACCAAAGGAAAACTGGGATCCCTAACAACTAGATCTTTGTGTAATACTTTGCATGTTTAAAAAAAAAAGAAAAAAAAAGAAACTATCACATTAAGTGCATGCCTCTCCAAAGGCAATGGAAAAGCACCTCTGCCCTTCAGGGCCTTCTGTTACTTCTGCTGGCAGATGCTAACAAGCTTAATTTTTACCAAAGAGGCACAGAAGGGTTTTAGACACAAACTCCTTAGAAACATTGGGTAGAACTGTTAAAAAGAATCTCCAGCTGTCTTTTGCTGATTTACACATAAACACACAAATTATAGAGTTGTATACACACCTATTGGCATGTATAGGCAGAGTAATGCCCTGATCAAACATTACCAAGCTACAGTGGCCCAACAGGTTGTCAGGTGGCAGCTAATTGAGCCTTTTTCCCAAGAGTCAGGATAACCTGAACAGGTGCCCAAAACACATGCAGAACTTTGGCTTTGTTTTCTCTCATAGGTCAGCCTCGTTCAACTGTGCCCTGCACATCTCTGCACACACATATTTGTTAGACATCACTTTCCATTCTTGCCTTTGCTTGTTCAGCTGAACAGCAAAGCCAGGCATCATATTCCTAATAATTACTGGGTTCAGTCAGTAAGATGGGAATGAAGATCTCAATTTGTACTCAGCTATCAATGAGGAAGACATACAAATCCAGACAACACTTTCAGGTACATTTTAAAGTCCTTGGGTTCACAAATGTTTTTCTCTTTCCTCATCCTTCTCAAACTCTGACTTCTGTCAGTCATTGTAACTAACGTATACAACACAATGAAGCTATTTAAAATGAGCTTACCCCCTTGATAAATAATATCATTCACAATTCAGGATGATAATGAGGAAAATTATCTTTTACCAAAGCCAGAGAAAGACCAGGAATAAAAACGTATTATGAAGGCAACCTGCTAAAAACTTTGCTAAGGCTCACTTTTTCCATCAGAAAGAATGAAATAAAGCATCTTTAGGAAATAAAAAAATCAGAAAAAAGGAAAAAAAGAAGAAAAAAATCACTTCCAAACCCCCAATTCAAAGTAAAAAAAAATGAATTCCCATTTATCTGTGCAGAAGTCAAGGACAAAAAATACAGACACTGACTCCAGTGCTATTCTTATTGGAAAATTGTGGCCTGGATCTATCAAGACCCTCAGCAAAAGTTCCAGGGAAGACTGAGCCCTTTCAAAGATTTTTCAATAATTTTACATTGGCTCTTTGTGGTGTGGTCGGCCAAGACATGTAAAGGAAAACCCTAAGATCTATCATAACACTTACATGGCTGTTGTGACATTCCTTCATCTGGTAGTTGAGACCTGGACTCTTAGAAATAAATCAAAATATTACCTTCTTTCCATGTGACTTTCCCCTTGCAAAAACAGAGAGATGGTCAAGAACTAAGCACCCAAGGTACATTTGGTTTAGGTGGGCAATACACATTTTAAACCACCGAGTATCGAGTGGGCATGTTTGACTGAAAGATTTCCATCTGGATTGCTGCCATATGAGCTATTCACAGCTACTAGCTGGCAGAGTACTAAAACAATAGTTTGCACTTTAGGGTCCATGGCCATGGCTGTATCTGGTGGCATTCAAATATTTTGACAGGAAATACAGCTTTGCCATTCTTTTCAGGCTACATTTCCAGGAATTAATATATTAAAGATAAACCATGCCAAGACGCATGGAGAAGAAAATTAGTCTTGTTTTACATAAAAAGAAATTTTACTCCTATTTATCCTTTTTTTTAACTTCTATTTATTTGGGGGGAGGAGGGAAGGATACTCTTGTCCATGTTTTCAATAGCTCATTCTCTCTAAAATAACTTTAGGCAAAAGACTATTGAAATGTGTAATATGAAAAAGAACATCTTTGACAAGTTCTGATATTGGTTACACTCTAGCTAGCTAAGAAAACATAACTTAAAAATAAGAAGGATTATTATTGCACAAGAAACATTATTAGAACCATATTTTCCTTAGCAGAAAAAAAATGAAAACTGGCAGCAGATGTAAAGAAAGAAAAAACCCAAAGTTTTGGTAAATCTCTCAGATATGATTATGTTCAGCAATTTGCTACCTTAGTGTAACTGGATACACATGACATGAATATGAGGCCTAAACATCTCACAGTGGGAAAACTAAACTTGATATGATGGCAGGGAAGTGGAGAGTTGCTTCTCACAGTAAGTCAACATACACATATATGTTTGTCTTCTCTCAAGCTATAGAAGCCTCAAAACACTTTATTCTTAATAAAAAGTGAATTTTGGCAGTCTGGTATATATGAAAACATTACAGTACCGCAAACAATGAGCAGCCACTGGTAATTTATGACTGCATAAATGAATACTATGAATTTCTGGTACTCATCTAATAAATCCCTCACAGTCTACACTCACATACACAAACCATATGAAACTGGTTAATGATAGATACATGAACATCCCAGCTACAAATGTATTCTCATTTTTACTTTTTTTTCTTTTGTCACATTCTGCCTCTTCTGTGGTTTAATTCTGCTAGGCAGAACCTGTCCCTCTACCTCCCATAGCACTAAGTGCCACATCCAGTCACCAGGGATGGTGACTCCACCCTTCTCCAGGCAGCATTCCAATGCCCAACCACCCTTTCTGGGAAGAAATTCCTCCTGTTCTCCAAAAGAGAAGAGAACTAAGGGAATGAACAGTCATTCTTCCTTTACCTCACTCATGGCCCCTTGGAAGAAAATACTGAAAGTAGATATTCAAAGCATAACAGGAGACTTGAATCCTTGTGGAGACAGAAGGTTGCATTTTGTTGTAATGAAAAATGCTTGTACTTTCAGGTTATTTTGCTGATTTTTTCAAATTTTATTCTATATGACCTTTACCCATCATCAATACAGAACCTTATGGCACCTGAGAGTTCTCCATTCAAGTGAGTTGTCCATAATTACCATGTTTCCTAGATCACACATGCTCAGCTCAGAATGGACAAAGCAGATTCAGAAAATACTTTTCCTAAATAATTCATGCAGTTCTGGCATGTCAGCTCTTACTGATTCTTTAAAGAACGCAGCAGTGTTGCTTGCAGAAATTGCTTTCTGCTTGCCTAGGGAGAAAAAAGCTTTTGAATAAATCAGGATGAATAAGAAGGGGTAGAAGCGGCACCAGGAAGCCTTCTGTTAACACAGAAAATAATGTTTCTGTTTCTTGTAGTGTTTACAGTGACAGCTGAAAACATTTAATTTGCATAATGAACAGACTGACATATTACCTTTTGATGTATCCAGGGAGATATAATTAGCTGAGAAGCCCTCAGATGCAATCCTGTGATCTGTCACGAAGTACAACATCATCATGTTGCCACCACTAGTGAGAGATGGTGGAACTGATCTTCCACAGTACCTGCAGCAAAAGATACACCAAATTGAATGGCAATACTTTATAAAGCGTTTGCAGTACTGCAAGGGGATTCATCTTTTCTGAGAAGTTTGAACAGCTACACACACACAATTTTGTTCTTCGGATAATAGAGATCCCAGCCATATACCCTCTCTCATGGGACTAAATAGCACCCTACATGTATAAGGGTACAAATCTAAGGTGAGGTCAAGTCAGAAAGGAAACTGTCCATCAAGCTGTCAAATTCTTACTGGAATTATACTATGCTGTACCTACAACATAGTCTGTTTTTTGCAGGAGTCAGAGTGGCTGGCCAAAGACTAAGGTTGCAAAATGCTCTCCATTATGAGAGTAATTTGCTTCTTATTTTCCAAAATACTGCTATGTCAGCCAACTATTGTACAGTCTGTAGCTGCAGTTGGATACTGTTCCCAAGTAATTCAGATGTTACAGAATTCAAGGACAGCAAGAAAAGCCTGTGTATTCACCAACTGGAGAGAGGGTTAGAATTAAGGTTAGGGTTAGGGTTAAGGTTAGGGTTAGGGTTAGGGTTAGGATTCTTCCTTAAGATAAATCACATATCCAAGCGAAAGTGAAAACTAAACCCTATAAAATGCATATTTTGCATCAGTTTTTGCCAAGATCCAAAGGCACAGTCTTTTAAGTAATCTTTCTTTCACTTCTGTAAGTGCTTAAAATCAGCACTTTTCTGGGCATAGATATCTTAATGTTTTTGAATTTATTTTCCATAAATCAAAATGTTAATGGAACTGGCAATACCAGCTATTAAAACCTGTCCTTAAGAAAACTATCCTTTTGACACAACTTAATTTCTCCCTGTATAATATTTTTTTAATATTCTTCTCATTCCATGGTCAAAGAAGCGAGCTGCCTTTACTATCCTAGCAGAAAAATTGCTGCTATTGCTACTGTAATTAAGAGAAAATAATCCATACACAAAATCTGAGGCAGCAAATGAGATGTCAAGATCTACAGAACAGTGGTTACTCCACAGTAATTCAGGTTTGTAGGCTAATGGACATATTCACCTTCCCAATTTTTGCACAGTGCTGTTGTCATATATTTCAAGATAATCCTTTCTGCAACTATAATCAAACTCCAAGTTAAATGAAGTGAATGTCAGGCGGATAAGGTAGCCAGGTTGAATGTTGATAATCCAAGTACAGTTAATACCATGTGGGTAGACATCTGGATGACCAGGACTTGTAATGGTTCCTGATGGTTCAGTGAAAGTGTCTCCACATACTGCAGAGATTTAAAACAACAGATTAAATGACACATTTATAAAAAAAGTTAGACATATAATTGGTTACTTTTTTCTGAAATTTTATATTATTTTTCTCCTTGATGCATACTACATAGTAATTAATTGAGAATTTATCTCCCATTACACCATCGTAAAAGTTGATGGCCAACTGTTTTCAGTGTACAGGAAAACTTGGAAAGTCACAACACTCTACACAGAAAACAACAAAAGAATCCTTACCTCTGACTAATGGCCAGTACTCAGCTCTGAAGCCAAGGTTGGTGAGAGAGGAAGTTCTGAATTTGATATAGAGATTGTTCCCTGTGGATTGCACTGTAGATGGTACAGCTGTACCACAGTATTTCTCCAAAACAGGAGAGTCTTCATTGTTGCCATCTCTGACCTGAAGAAAAGTGTATTCAAAATATCCCTGAAAAATTACTATTATATTCAAGTATTAAGCATAAATTAATTCATAAGAACTCTATAAGAGATCCTTAGTAAGTCAATCCTATCCCTTCTTCAGCATGTTTTCTACTACCAGCACATACAATGCAACCTTATGCCTATCAGAGAAGCACTCTTCCACCAAAAGCATTTCAGAGGGAGAAAAGATGAGATCTTACACCCTCAACAGTAAGTGGCACATAAATCTCCCAGACTAGGTCTACCTGTTTAAAGACACCTGATACTTGTCTCTGATTATCCAAATTGTCATTACATCTTTGGAGAACCAAGAAAAGCTTTGGTATTCCATTATGAACCTGGAAAAGCTTTTGTGACTGCTGTAAGGAGTGCTTACCTGTCAAGCAGTTCTGCTTTGGTAGAGGTGAGTATGAGAAGGAACATGCAGATTATGTATCTACTATTCATAGTATATGTGTATTATTCTTTACCTCAACGTAGTCTGAGTCACAAGTGGTTGCATTTCGAATGTTAAAGTCGATAAATTTAAGAATCACCACTTGACCAGCTGGCTGGGAGATGATCCACTCACAGGTCTTTGGGTGAGGAGACATCCTGGAGTAGTAAGGGGAATGGATTGTGCCTGTTCCAGACAAGGAACCTCCACAGGCTGCCAAGAGACACCAAGAATCAGTACTCATGATTAATGGTTTCAGGGATGTATCATGATGTCTATCAAATATCACTGTGAAATTAGATGAAAACCTGCCCTAAACCCCCATTTTCTTACAGTAGCTACTACAAGTTACCTAAGTACCATCACAAACATATTTAACAGAACATATTACTATAGGTATACCATAAACATGCACATACAGAAGACCACTCTAAATGTGCCCATGGAAACTAATGCATTTGACTCATTTGTTTCACAGACACAGATAGGTTTGTTGGGGCTTAAGAACTAAAAGATAGGAAAAATGGAAGTAGAAAGATTTAGGCAGAGTTGTAGCTATATAATCTTTGGTATGTTAGCACTAAGTGACTGATCATAAATAGAAGCAATGAGAGGCCCACTTGCAAGCATTCTAGGAGTGTCTGACAACAGACCTACTGCAGACATCATCTGAAATAAATAAATTGACTCTATTTGTTTTTACTTTCTTTTGCAGTTTGTCTTAAACCTATTACATGCAAGTCACCAGTTCCTCTTACCAACTTGATAAATGGCCCTGAAGCCAGTGCTTTGCACAGAAGCATCAGACTTGAATTTTATCCAGAGACTGTTGCTGGTAGAAGTGATTGGAGACGTGATTGTACTATGACAGAATTTTCTAATAAGAAGAGACATCTCACTGTCACCATCTCGAACCTAGTCACGAAAAAGAAAAAAAGAAAAATGTTAGATAATGCAAGCATTGGGATCTGATATCCAGATAAAATTATAATCTCACAAGAGCTGCTAACATCAAAAGGAGTAACTATTTTATGTGTTTATAAGACAGACAAAGAGCCATCACAGTAATTGGCACAAGCACAGGATTTAGGAGAGCTCAAAGGAAGGATTGAATGATCAGGACAGAAGACACACACATGCTGCTGCCACAGGACATTAGGATGAAACAGATCTTCTCTATGAACCACAGTTTCAGAACTATTCAGACTTATGTTTCCAAAAGTGACATCCTTGGTATGAAAGAAACAGACAAAGTGCTCACCAATGACATTTTTGCCAGCACTAAAATCTGCTGGAGAATAAAAAAGATATCTATGATTTTCTTGCTCTGGCCATAATGTTTCTAGTGATTTTTTTATGGCATTTCTCCAGAAAAAGCATGTGTTCCATCACACCATACATCAATGCAGCAAGACAGGTCACGAACTGAAGATAAAACTGTAAGTCCCTAAAGCAGTAAAGAGCTACACTGATGTCTGTCCATTACTTTATCTGAAGTGTTCAATGCATGATAATGACAAGCTATATCAGGGTATCCACCTTTTACCTTCTGCACTGACACTCTACTGACCTCAATCAATTTGCTAATCACAGGAGAAATGTGTCTTACATGTTTTCCCTGAAGTTGATTATAAATTCTGATTATCAGGGGGACTAGAAGGGAAAGAGGTATTTGTAACTCAAAACTTCAGGTCCTAAATCCATAGTCCATGAGTTCATAGGTACAAACAGGGGACCAGGCAGAGCACTGGTATATCTGTGAGGTGCTCATCTTGTTTCAAGAGAGCAGCCAACAAGCTGAGGTTCAAAAAATAGGTACTCACTCTTTACCAAAGCAACAAACGCATTTTTTCTCCCAAATATTCTCCTGTAAAAAAACCCCAGCTCTATTCTCCTGTAAAGTGGTGGTAGCTCATGTAGATGGAACAGCTTTTAAATGAATGTATATGCTGTCAACCTCAAAAAATCATTCCAGTGTAATCACTGTCAAAGCAGGGTCATTCAGCTTTCAGGTCCTCTCTCATCATCAATTCTTTCTTCCTCATCTGAGAGGAAGAAACCTTTCTTCCATGGGCTGGGAGAGAAGCCAGTGGCTGGCCTGCCTGCCTGCCCAGCTCTGGCAGCTTCATGCTGGTGAGATTGTTTTCTGGCTAACAGTTATTTCCAATTTCTCTGAAACTAGAAGCTAAGATCAGAATTTGTGCTGGAATATTTAGAAAATCTTTGGACAGCTGTGAAAGCTTCCAGAACTACAATTCACAGGAGTTTACATATTTTCTCGAGCTGATTTTCCTTACATTTTTGGTTTATAAGGCCCAGTGAGTAGTGATAAAAATAACATATTCTCTAAACAAAGTGAGTAATATCTCCTGTTGCCAGTTAGAAGGATAGCATGGAAAAGGAGCAGTCTTGGCTAACACTTTACCTCTGCAGCGCCATGTCACAGACTGTCTTAAATAAGTTTTATTGTCTCTATTTTCTTATTGCAAATGTCTGGTCCCAGACTGTTCCTTCCTTAGTAAGACACTAAACATCCCTCCTCGAGCAAGGGCCTGTGAGCTGTGTCTGGTCCCTGTGAAAATTCTACAGGATTCCTGGTTTCACCAGGGATGGGAATAACCTGTAGTGTTTCAAAGTGACAAAAGAATTGTTGGGCAGTGACTTATAAAGTAATTTAAACACTCAAAAGCTATCTCCCTAGCTGAATTTCACTATAAACCCCAGTGAGACACTACCATATGTGAAAAATCAGGCCTGGATAACACAGCACAGTACTTTGGTTGTACTGACTGCCCCAGTGAGAAAATGTCCGTCCTGTTTCTCTGCCCTGGGTTGAGCCTCTGAGTGAGAAGGCAGGATGAAGGGGAGGGCAGAAGCACCAGGAAAATGAACAGCTTGTGACTGACCAGCAAACAGTGAGGCAAATGCCTTGCTGAACTAATACAAACCGATGGTGTTCAACAGAAACGGGTTTGTTTCTGTGGCTGCTGTGAGTCTAGCTGCTGTTCTGCCAGCAATTAGGCAAGAGGAGTACCAGGCCAAACAAACAAAAGCTGTCTGTTTTCATTAAACACACTTCCCCTCTCATTTCAGAAACTAATTACACTTCATTCCATCCAAGGTCTTTGAATTAGAGGAGGAGGGAAGGGAACGATGTCAGCACAATAACATCCTTTAAAAATAGACTAACAGCACAGAGCTCACAGAGGCCTGTTCCTCACTGGTCAGGAAGAGATTAAACACAACCCCAATACTGCGCTGCCGCAGTGCTGGGTCCTGCTCAGGCTGGGGCTGCAGGGATGGCTCCCACCTTCTGCGGCTGCGGCAGCGCCTTTGCTCATCAACTGGGGTCTGTGCCCAGTTTGTTCTACTTCTGTGTATCTTTGCATGGCACAGCCACAGTTTTTGTGCAGACAGCGATATCAGCACTCAGCCCAGTGGGATGAGGGATTTGTGACTGTATGGGGAAATACAGGCTGGCTGTGACAGCAGACACCTTGAGACATGGCAAGTCACGGTGCAGTGCGGAGAACAGGGACAGGGTGACAGCAGAAGGGGCACAGGCCACCAACACATAGAGTTTGTCCGGCCCGGAGGGCACAGCCGTGACTCCCCGAGGCCACCCTTGCTTCCCCTGGGCCCTGCACCCTGCCCACGGCCCAGACCCCACGGCAGCCCCCAGGGCTGTCAGTCCCTGCCCCATCAGTGCAGCCAGTCTGGCCCCCCACAGCCCTGTCCGGCCATGGCTCTGCTGAGCCAGCCTCCCCTATGTGGCCATGCCCCAGCCTGGTATCCACCTCCAACCCAGGGAGGTGCCCAAGGCCTGGAGCTGCCCTGCTCCCTGGCTCTGTCCCTGCCAGGGCAACTTATAGTCATAAAATTGTATGTAGCATGGAAATACAGACCAGTGAGGAGAGAGATAGGAGTAAAAGCAAACATAAAAGCCACCTCAAATGGATCTTGGTTAGTACTGACATTACTACAGTGTTATTATTATTACATTTTTCCTACAGAAACATTGTGTGTTATTACGTTTTTTTAATAATAATTTGATTTAGACTAAAAAGAATTCTTTAATTAAACTTGTAGATATAAGTTATGGCAACAATTAACTCTTGGTTTTACATATGTATATAGAATCAGAGAATCATTTAAGCTGGAAAAGACCTGGAAATTGGCAAGTCCAATCATAAACTCATCACTGCCAAGTCCACCACTAAACCATGTCGAAGTGCAACATCTACACATCTTTTTAAATACCTCCAGGAATGGTGACCCAACCACTTCTCTGGATATGGACATACATATATGTATGTATTTATAATCATTCATATGGTGTGTTTCCTTTCAGTGTCAGAACAAGCTCTTCCATATAACACAATGACTCCAGAAAATGCTGCATAGTGGCTATGGCATTAAGTCTATTTTCCTTGTATTTGACATGCATACACCTTAATCATGTACAGCTGATTAATAATTAGTATTAAGCTAAGCAGAATTTCTCATTTTCTTTACCTTTGCTTCACTCCAAACGCACAGTCTTGCTCTTTTAGTCCCTGTGACTTTTGGACCCTAATAAATTTCTATACTTAGTCCTTTGATTAATACCTATTTCTGCAATGGCCCTTGGGACAGAAGTTATGCATGGTTTTGTACACACATGTAATCAACCTTTCATATCAATGGATTAAGGGAAGTCACCTCTATATAATTTGCTGAACAACCAGTATGACTCTCCAGCTCCATATGGGTGAAGTTGAGGAATATTTTTTCATTCTCTGGCTGTCGGATAATGTAGATACATTGTTGGCTGCTGATATAAGGGTTAGGCCAGAAAGGGGAGGTGATAACCCCTTCACTCTCAGTGTAATTTCCTCCACAACTTGGATCTGCTATATTAAGAAAAAAAAATCAATTGAGATATTCAGGAGTACAGTAACTGTTTTTCAGACTGCAAATCAAAGTACAATGGCTGCAGATCAAAGAGAATTACTGTATTATTAAAGAGCAAGTGTTAATTACATCCATTCATGTGTTACTGGCTCTATCTTGAGAATGTCACAGACCAATCTTCAATGCTGAATTTCACTTACCAGGTGATGTTGTATAGACAATGTGGAAGCCTTTATCAGTAATGAAGTCATCAGAGTGAAAGTGAATCCACGCATATGGACCAGTGGTTTTGAGTGGGGGTGGAGATTCAGTGCTACAGTATTTACCAAGGACAGGATCTTGCGGAAGAAGGCCATCTCGAATCTAGACACAATGACAGATCAGCATTTCAGGTTACTAGATGTGTGCCAACTGTAAACAGTATTAAGTTACCTTGGAGGCCCCCGGAGAAACTGTGGATGTTGTTTGGAGGGAAAACTCACATGAAGTTTCCTCCAAACACATAGGAACCAAGAAACAGATCCACCACCACAGTCGTGATGATGCTCCCAGAAGAGTCATCAAGGGTTTTGTGAAAGGCAAATAAAGTATCAGGGTATCTACTGTTGAACTGTTTTCTTGAAATCATGCTCTGAGTTGCAGAGAACTTGTTCTGAAACAGCTTCTCATTTCCATGAATAGGTATCAGTGAATTCTGTGAACATTACATCAAACTTGACAAAAAGCCCTAGGCTCACACATCAAGTCATGTACTATGATATGAACCTCTAAACTTAGATCCCTTTCTTGAATAGTTTCCATTAGGCAGATTAATTCTCTGGAGACTGACATTTGATAAGGAGATTGGAGACTGAACTTTGTAAGAAAGTGAAAGCTTCCCATCAGGTATTTGGCCTGAATCCCATCCTTTCTACTCACAGACTTCACTGACTTCAGTGGAGCAGGATCTCTGCCCCTTTCTGTTATACTGCCTATATCTGATTGTGCATGGATGTCTGGAATATGTAAATAAAAATGAGCATTTCAACACAGGATTAAATTTTCACACAGCCCCCTTCTGTATGTACAAAAAGCTTTGAAATATCTTGTTTTGCAATAACATAAACATAAAATGTTGCCATAATTCACAATTATACTTTACCTCTAGATGGTCATAACTGCAGTTTTCATGGTGTTCTAGGCTTAGTGTGCCAAAAGCAAATGTGATGAGAAGGCCAGGACTGGTTGAGATGGTCCAGAAACAATCTCTGTTTACGGGATAGTTACCAGGATATCCTGGAGAGCTTATTGAGCCATAAGTACCTGTCAGCTCACCACCACATTCTAACAGAAAGACACACGGAAGAACACAGTCTTTAACACCATGTGCCAGGTCAGAAGATGAATTGTCCTGTAGTGTCAAAACTAGGTACCAGGGTAAATTAAAACACAAAGATCAAGCAAAGTTAATTCTGCGACTCAGCTTTAAAAGCAAAACTCCAAATATTTCCTGATTTGTACAGCAGAAGAAAGATGATGAAAATGTCTTTCAGAGAATGATTAGAAGCACTGTCTGGCCTGGATTTAAAAAATTAATCTGAATTTCTTCACTTTGGAAACAGTCTCAATTTTTTATCCTAGCACAAGTCTGTTTTCATTAACAAAAAAAAAAAAGGAAAAGTTAATTACCAGCAAGGGAGTTTTATATATGTGTAATAACACAACATCCATCTCAGTGCATCAGTTGGGAAAGGGAGAGGTAGCTTGTGTGTTACACCTAAGGAATAGGTCGTTTGATCCCATCTATACTGCTTTCCTCCTTACTTATTTTGTGGGTGTTATTTTTTCCCCAGAAAGATCTACTTTCACTTTTTAGTACCCAAATTTGACAATTAATAATTATTTACCTAATAATGACAATTAAAAGAAAAAAACACCAAAAATCATATTAAAATTATTTCAGCAAATATTTCAAGAAATAAGGAAAATTAATTTTCTGTACTTTTTTTACTCTATGGTTCTTTCAAGACCCAGCCCAATCTACTATTTTGTTTCTAGATAATGCACAGAACACAGAAGTCAGTTTGATTTTACATTAGATGATTTGGAGTTTATCCCTGGAAATGCACTGCCAGGCCACCTGGAGGAATCACCCAAGTGGCATTACCAAGAATTCAGCCACAAATGTACAGCAAATCATACCCAAAGGCTCACATATTTAAAATCCAATTCCCAACAATCTGTCATGCTTAGAAAGCATGTTTCAAACTCTTTAGCCTGATGTAAATTGTCAGTGGCAAAAAACAATTAACTTGCTTGCTCAAAGTACTAGATACTTCCGTGAGGAAAGGGAACTGATCGGAAGAGCAGCATCTCCAGGACCACATACACTTTGGGGGATTCCTCACGGGAGGTGTAAAACAGTCTTAAAAAAACCAGCAGAAAGCTATTCAGGCAGAGGTCTAGAGTTGGACTTTAAATATTTTGAAGTGGCATATGTCTCACTCCCTCGTAAAATATTGTCCTTCTGTTCCTATTGTTCCCTGATCAAGGAAATCAGTCATTCACTTTGCCATGAAGATGCTAAATCACTTGATGTTTCATCAAACTTACCAGGATTCTGAGATTCCCAATGAACAGTAAAACCTCCAGCTGTACTGGTGTGGCTTGAGTATAACCAAAAATACAGAGAGTTGTGGGAACTGAAAAGGTCTGCAGGAGCTGAGGAGCCACAGTATTTTCCCAGCATGTGCGCTGACGCTGAAGGCCCATCATGGATTTGAAGGAAGTCAGAGTTACACTCACTACTTGCCTCCAGTTGGAAGAATGGGAAAGTAATATGCAGAATCTAATAGAAGAAAATAAGAAACCTCTTTTTTTCCTTCTGCTGAGACACTGTTTGTGTAGAAACTGTTTAGAGCCATACGTGTTCATGCAACTGTGAGAATCTATGAGCTTTAGAGCCATTATGCCATTTCCTGAAATGTTCCAGGAGAGAAGACATTAAAGAATCTTATGGTTCAAAAGGAGAGAGAGAAGATAGATAGACTGATAGACAGACAAGAATTTAGACCTTCTGGAAGGAGCATGATTTCTATAAACTAATAATTGAGACCATTTGCCTCTGTGTTACATGTGTGAAACATACATGTGTATATTTCAAGCCATTTGAAAGCCTTGAAATACAGCAGAAAATACTTTATTCCAGGTTTCCATTGGCAGTTTTCTCATCAGATAATTAGCATTTCTCATCCTTGCTATGATTGAAAGTATTGTAATGGGAGTTAAAAGATTAAATGATCTTGTTTTGCACATATAAAATCAGTGTCTCAAAAGCCTACTCTGGATACTTAGTGACATGTACAGCTTTAATTTTGCTCAGATTCTCCACTAATGTGCTTTACTATGTTGTATATTGAAGACATGAGTGGCTCCCAGGCTCAAAGACGAGGATATGTCACATACATATATATAATGCTGTATAAACCACTAGCAGGCTCTGGTTTACAAAGCGACATAATTCATTCCACAAAATGTCAAAAGTAGAAGAAATATTTAGATCTCAACTTAGAAGTTCCATGCTAAAGAGTGAGGTAACATATTTTGTAGCTGTTATTTATAACACAAGTGGAATTGTTAGTTGCAGATCAGAACCAGAATATACATTTGAGTGCAACATTTAAAAATTAATCCTTAAAAAAAGTCAAATGCTGTAGCCATTGACATGAATTCAGCATTCTACATTTCAGAATTTAGAAATATGAAATTGTTCTGGGGTCACTTAGGTCAGGAACCAACTGTGGAGCCCGTCAGCTATGCACAGATCACATTCTAAAGCAATGGGATCCCTTCTGTAGCTGGAGTTAGATGAATAAACTCTAACTCTCAGCTGCACAGGTAAAACATGGAAAATCTAACACAGGAAAATTCTGAGGCTAAGGAACCTGGAGGCTTGTAAGGATCTGAAACTCGCTTTCTTGGAAAACTATTTATTCTGAGGGGATTGGATCACAACACTGGAACATGTAGCATGAAGACAGTCATGTTTACTCTGATGAGCTGAAGGGTCCTGCAGAGTGAGGTTTCTTTAGGCTGAACTCTATTTTACCTTGTTGGGGTAAGTGTGAATAACCCAAGCACAGCTGACCCCGCTGTTGTACCGCTGGCTGTTTGGATTATTAGGGTAACTGAAATTCCCTCTGGAGCCTGAGAGGTATCCTCCACAAACTGCAGAAAGAGATAGAAAATTAAAAGGGTTACTTTGCACCATCATTAAGCAGACTTGCAGAAAACCTAACTTTCTTGCATAGCTTTGGCTTCTTACACATTAAAAACACAGGTGAAAGATAATTCTATAAAAGATTCTTCAGGATTACCTCTAAAGCGCATTAACATCACAAAAATGAGCAAAATTATTCCCTGAGAGAAAAGTAGTTCCTGAAAAAAGAACACAGAATTTCACCTGGAATATGTGGATACTGCCAAAAGATCTTGATTCTGTCTCAGGACAGTGTTCATAAACTGCTTTGCTTCTGGAAGACTACCTTTAGATCAAATCTTTAAATTTTTCCCTACAATGAAATAACATTTTGAAGATAACTTGATGTAAAATAGTCTTTCTCAGAAGTGTTGTATCCTAGGAGTTAACTATCTGTGACAATTTTTATTGTCCCATTTACTCTTCTGATCAGATTTGTGGGCCTGACAATACCTCTCATAATATACCACAGTCTCTTCTCACACTGAACTGTTCAATGTATAGGTGCTCTGAACAGGGAATCCCAAACAGCTACAGAAAAATATGTTTGTAAAGAAGTCAAAATACAGTGCACACATGGTAGTGTACAACAAGCAATTGCAGTTAAACTGATGCTAAAGAAACAGTCAATTTTCAGCAAACTGTTTTGTTTCAAGAAGTGTTGAAGAGAATATAATTTTGTTTGAAGTGCCTATCTAAAACCTCTCACCATTTCTCAATCAGATTTGAAACTATCTTGACAAAAATTTATTTTTTTCCTTAATTAGAAACTAAGAGAACAGTTGGCACATTACAATCTCTTACTGGATAAAAACTAGTTTTCTATCCCTTCATTATGAAAGGTTAAAAATCCATTTTTTTCCCATGTGGACTTCATAATAAAACATTACTGGTTAGATACCTAAGGAAAACAGAAAAGAGCCTGAAGTAGCTCTGAAATAGAGTGGATTTCACAGGGGATCAATGCAAGTTTTACATTCTGCATTCTGTGAAAATTTAATCTGCTTTTCTCACAGCAACCTGCAATAAAAATGAGCCATCTGACAGACAGTTGCCAGAGCGAAACTCACTGGAATGCTGTCCTGACCTTGTTTAATTAAAATTAATAGGAAAAAAAAAGCTCAAACAAAGAGAAAAAGTGATATTAAGAAGAAATGTTAAAGGCAGGACCTTGCAGTCATTCTATAAAACTCAGAGTCCCTTATTCTCATGGCTAACATTTATTTCAGTGTATTTCTGTTTGAAAACCTTTTCTGGGTTTTCCTCTTGACTAAAAATGTCCAGACCTCTCACCTTTGCAACAAATGAAATAGTACATACAAAACAGAAACATCAATATATTCTCTTGTCCTTCTTATATCGGATCCAGGCCACTTTCTCAGGAACAGAGATCTGATTTTCAGATGCTTGGCATCTAGCCAAGGCCAGTGGCCTGCAGATCAGTTTCACTGTTGCACTCCCACTGCTGACCAGAGCAGTGACACACAAAGCTGTACCTTGCTGGGCAGTCTGGCACTGAGGTCCTGTCCAGGCGCTGGTGCACTCGCAGAAGTAGCCATTGATCCCATCAATGCAGTTCCCCCCATTCTGGCATGGGTTGCTCAGGCATTCGTCAATGTTCTCTGTACAATTAGGGCCTGTCCAGCCAGCATTACACACGCAGAAATAGCCAGAGATCACTGCCTACAGGTATAAGCAGATCAAATAAACTTATTGTGCCTGAGTCACCTAAAGGAATCAATATAATCAGAGGAAATACTGATATTTACACTTATTTTATGAGAAGATATTGGAGGAAAGAAATCACAGAATCAAAGAATATGCTGAGTTGGAAGAGACCCATAAGAATCAATGAGTTTGACTCCTGGCCCTGCACAGGACCATCTCCAAGAGTCACACCATGTGCCTGAGAGTATCATCCAAACACTTCTTGAATTCTGTCAGGCTTGGTGCTGTGACAACTTCCCTGGGGAGACTGTTCCAGTGCCCAATCACCCTCTGGGCGGAAAACTTCTTTCTAATATCCAAAGGAAACCATCCCTGACAAAACTTCAAGCCATTCCCTCAGGTCTTGTCACTGGTCACCACAGAGAAAGATCAGTGTCCACCCCTCCTCTTCCCCTCATGAGGAAGTTGCAGACTGGGATGTGGTGCCCCCTCAGTGTTTGGCCTTTGATGGTCACTGATGAATACCAAAATAAACCTAAAGCCTAATCAGATTATCTAGCTTTTTGAGTTTTTACTATTTAATTATTTCTTTGAAAGGATTCTTTCAAATCACTTTATAAAAAGTCAAAATTTGTATTACCTTCGCCATTCAGAAAACTGTTTGCTTGATTTCAGTCAATCAAGTCATCTAAACATTATAAATAGCAAGTCAAGGTAACTGGTTTATAAATAAGTTCTCTCAAGCTGTTTCTGTCAGAAGTCTGCACTGCAGTTACGTGGGATGTTAACTTTCATTTTCTGCCAGAAGAGTGTTAAATGGGAACAATTTCATTGCCTTTTCTGCATTATCCCTTATTCTGTATGTCTCTTTCCCATTTCTGTTGTCTCAACCTTTACTATTTCTCCTTATAACCAAGTCTTTCTATGTCTCTAACTGATTTAATTTTGTATGTTGTTTTACCTTATATTTCTTGTTTTATAGACATAATCTTTAGAGGTAAAGCACACCACCATATTTCAAGGCATATGCTAAAATCCCATCTTTGATGATATACAATCAATGTACTAAATCCTCTATTTTCTTTTGTATTCTATATTCATGTCTTCTGTGTCCCAAACAGAGATTTTCAGTATGATGGAAGAGGATTTTGATGTGTATTTAGGACTCCAAATCTTGATTTAGAGGGTGAAAATTTGTTTTCTGATCTGCATTGCCTGATATTTAATTAACCTTACATTTTCTCTGTCATTATGTTTGCCAAATATAGATTTGCTTTTCCTCTATTTTGTTGGATGCTTCTGTAGTCCCATTATTGAAGTATCTGACTGTGTTATTATCTTTTGGTAGTCATTTGTATCAATGATTGCTACTGCTGTATGGTAGGATATACTTAGGGGAAGATGTCATATCTTTTAATAGATTGACTGAAATGAACAGTTTCAAATAGTCAAGAAACATAGATTAGATATGGCCACAAAAGACCCTTTAAATATCTGAGTGAAGATACAATAGGTACCTATAGAAAAGAGAACAAGGAATGCTGGTAAGAAGTGGGGTGGAGGTGAGAGCATCATCACATTTCATGCAGAAAATGCCAAAAGAGTTAGGCAACACACCATAGAAACATTTAGCTTGGAAAATATTCTTAAGAACATCAAATTCCACTGTTAACCTAACACTGCCAAATCCTTATCATATGCCCCATTCTCCCTGTCCCTTCAAGGACAATCAAAAGAGGATATCTGCAGACCAGTGGAGATGACAAGATTCTACTGGAACAACAAATTTAGTATTTGTGACCATTTTGCAAAAATCATCATCATAAACGTCCTCCACAACAAAATCCCCAGGTCTGCAGTATGGACTTTTCCTGAGCACAGCACACCTCACTGAGGAAGCCAAAAACCCTTCACAGGATCCATGCGGACAAACTAAAAGGTCACTGTGCATGAGAATGAATTCACACCATTGACCAGTTTAGGACCAAAACACTTGATTACTGACAGAAGTGCAACCAATTCCCTTAAAGCACCCTTTCCACATCCATATAAATATCCTGAGACTCCAGGGCTGCTCTCACAAGACCAGACTAGAAACACATAACTAACTATACCAGATATTAACAGCCTGCTGGTCAGCAGAGGTACTGGTTTAGTTACCATGGGTAATTCTTCCATGATCCAAGGTGGTAAACTACTTCCATATCACACCAGGGGAAGTTCTCTCCCACCAGCACTAGTATTCCATCACTATCCTGGGCTACCAGACACAACTTCTCATGTCAATTTAGTGCCAAGATTACTGCCCCTACTTTTACACACAAAGAATTGGCTTGTGTGCCCTGAATCTCTGTTTTCCCCAGGTATATCCACTGATTTTGCACTCCACACTGACCTTGACTCATTTCCATTAGTGTGTCTGTACTCAGCCTTCAGCCTCACCAGTCTCCCTGAGCTACTGGTTATAACTATGCAACGTTGTCACTAACTGTGAGGACCTGCCCAGCACTTACCAAACACTGCCCATTTGCACAAGGGTTTTGTAGCTGACAGATGTTACTGAGAGGAGAGCACCCATTCGGCCCATATCCACTTCCAGTGTAATCAGATGGGCAGGAACAAAATGGCATTAGCCCTTGGGAGATAAGATACAGAAGGTAATTCAGTCCTTGTTACAATGACAATACCATGACCATAAATGTCCTTGACATTATATTTTATATAATTCCAACTCATTTGAACTTTTGACACCTTCCCTGATCAATGCCTGGTTTGATCCTAGAAAGATCTCTAGTGTTGTTTTGCTAAGGGTACCTGACAGTACAAGGTCACCTTCATGGGAAGTGGTATTATGGAAAGGAGAATAGTAAAAGCAGCTGTATAATTGGAAAAACACATGAAAGAGAAATGGTGAAGGTCTTCATACTTCTAGATAAAGTCTTATCTTTGGTGGAGCCTAAATCTACTTCTGTCCGTGTTTGTGGAAATGCCTGCTTTAGCTAACCTGCCTGTAAATTCCTTTGGGTGAGGCAAACTGGCAGTGGAGAAGGGGCTGCAATCTATGTATGTTGCTAAAAAGTGGATTCACCTTAACCAGACCCTCCTTGAGATTTACCCTGGTGTTACAGTTTTTAAGCATCATCATACCTGGACCTGAGGTACAAGTAGCCAAAGGATGGCACCCTCCATTATTTATTGAGCAGATATCAACTTGGGTGCATCTTTGTCCATCTCCCTCATAACCTGTTCAGAAGTAAATCTTTGTTAGTCTGCAACAAACTGTGTTCTTTGAGAATTGACAGCAAAACAATCAACTGGTGAGCAAAACACTAATTTATGGTGTAAAAACAGTCTTTTGCAGTTAAAAATTTGAGATAATCAGTTAAGTAAAACCTGCATATTTATTGTAGTTTCTGCATTGCAGGAATGGATTCTCATGGTAACTAAGAGCTTCCATAGCCGTAGAAAGAAAGATATACTAGTGTTTGCCAAAAATATGTAAGGTCAGTGAGACCACAGAAGGTCATGTGTCTCAGCCACCATGTGCTGCTCTCTTACACATCTGCACCCAGTCAGCCCCAGTCACATCCAGGCTTCCTGTTACATGCCAGAGCTGTCCTTGGGTCTCAAACACAGCACCCAGTTCCTCTTGGGAGGAACCAAAACACTGCAGCACAACTCTGTGTGGCTAGAGCTGATGCCAACATGACTTGACTGAGGCCACATTGCCAGCATGGTAATAGCCCTTCAGCACTCAGTAACTGAGAGTCTTCACTACCTGCACCCCATTGCCATTTACATAACAATCAAAAAGTCAATTAGAAAGACTTTTTTCCCTGCTAGTATTTCTGGTATTGATAACATGCATTTCAGGAAGCATTTTAAATCATGAACCATAAATTATAGAAACATAAGTTGCAACTTCCACTGCTTGACCTGTATTGCAATGGAAATTCTGCCTACTTAGCATTCAGAGCATGACAATTATCAAAGCCTTTTTTTATGACTGACAATACAACTGATTTATGGCACACAGGATACTCTTTCAATTAATACAGACAATGAAAGTACTATCATGATTATGCAATCCTTGTTTCCTATTAATGATTTTGTTAAGGAAGTACTTCATCAAATCAAGGCTCTAACACTGAAAAGCGTTACTATGGACAAAAGAAATGCACTTCAGAGGATCATCTTTAAAGGCATACTATTTACAATGTTCATTAATAGCTGAAGCAGTTTAAATATACTTGGGCTCTGCATTCTAAATTACAGTATTGTAATGTGCATGTGATACTTTCTATAAAACCAATATTCATCTTCCTAAATCTACCACAAAACAGAAACAAGTGTGTTGAATTTATCATCTTTTAAGCCCTTCCATAGTATATCAACAAAAAATCCATTTTACCTGGTGGACAGAGCCCACATTGGAAAGATCCAATTGTGTTGATACATTGAACCATTGGTGCTGTTGAGCAGCCTCCATTACTACTTGCACATTCATCAATGTCTTGGCAACTATAGCCATTTCCTTGCCAGCCTAAAAAGTAGCAGAGAAAGGACATGAAAATAGAAAATGACTGACCTTTTTGTTTTTTCCTTTGGCCAACTCTTTTCATAGAGCACAAAAATACTATTTCTGAACTTCACTTCATTAACACAAGAGAAGACCTGTCCCTCTCGTAACTGATGAAAATTAATACCAGTGTGCAAATTAGGTTACAAACAAAACAGGGTGGAGATGTGTGTGCAAGAATATTTTTTTTTAACTGTTCTAGATATTTCAGAATCAAACACACTTTTACCTAAAGAGGAGGCAGCTCTGGGCCAGTGCATGTTTGTACAATCTGCAGCAAAGTTTTATTGTAACTCTGGTTAAATACTTCAAAAAGTTTCCCCATAGACACCACCTGTCCAACCCATGAAGAGGAATCATAGGCTATATGGTTTGAGGGAACAACCAGATTCTTATATTGCCTTAGGGCAGTAAGCATACAGATATTGAAAGTACTGCAGACCTACTACATGAAGGTGAAAGGACATAATGGACATGAACGTATCTACGGACATTAAGGTACTTCAGACCTATTTAGATGCTCAGTTTAGGATGGGATAAATCATTGCATTAGACTCCACTGCCTGCATTATCTAGATAAGACATAACCTGCAGGCTTTTATTCCCAAGAATACAGACCATTTCATGGAATTACTCTCATCTTGGTCCTGTGTCTTTGCTTATGACACATGGGCAGTAGTACCTACTGCCACCCTATCCCACCTGAGAGCACGGAGTGACGTGATACCTGCGGGGCAGGGATCACATGAATAGGAGCCTGGAGTGTTGTAGCACTGCACAAATGGATCCTGTGAACATGGATGATCAGGGAGGCTGCATTCATCTATATCAGCGCTGCAGGCAGGGCTGCCAGGAGGGGACATCCAGCCAGTGTCACAGACACAGTGGTACTTGGGCTGCCACAGAAAACATAACATGACATATTCAAGACATTTAAAATTGCCAAGAAAAAGGCAGGATTAGTTAATTTTATAAAATGATTTTCAATCTATAGCAAGAAAGCTTTCAGAGCATTAGAAGGCTTGTACATTCTCTTTTATAAGTTGCTTTTGTAGTTTTCTCCATCTATTTCTTCCTCTGAACTTACCTATTTAGAATATGGAAGCAACTCAGGCACATTCATTACATTCACAAAAGAAATCTGTAATTTACCCCAAAGCTCCCAGATAAAACGAAGATCAGTTATGAGCTGTACTCAACATAATTGAAAGTCATCACCTTGCTTTTTAACCAGGGCAAACAGATCAGCATAAGTAACCTGAAATCATCTTGGCTGTTTACATTTAATCAAACTATTCAGTAATCTATGCAATGTGCAGCACTGACATTAAATTGCAAATATATGTTTTCTTTTAGGAAAAGAGTTTTCTCTCCCGTAAACTTTACTAATGACCAGATTTCAGCATTTATCTAGCTTTGGTCCAATTAAAGCTAATGGGAGCTTTATTGTTGACTGTCACAGGAGCAGACACTGTTAAGCCAACACTGAAACATTTTGAAAAGCTTTCTCTATAAAAAGTGGGCAGAAAATCAATGATGAGTTGTGAAACTTCTGCAAATTAGGCAAAGAAATAATTTTAGACCATAGCACAAAAAATATATGCTGTGACTGGAATGGTGTAGTCGTATAGGAGTATTATGGAGCACAAGCTTGTCTAGGTAGTTTTGGAGGGCTGCTCTAAGTGGAAAGAGCCAAAGCCAGCATGTTCCATGTATCTCTTTGGAGTGTACACCCTGAACCGGGATTATTGCCCAGATGGAATGAGCTGGTTTGCTACAGAAGAGCACTCAAATGTGTGCTAGTAACCACCCAGTGCAGACACTTGGAAGGACTGGGCCTGGAGTCAGAGACCACTTCCAGCTACAGTGAGGAGCACTGAAGATGAGCAGCAGCCACCCAGTCGCCATGCAGCTCTGGCAGCTTCCAGCCCACTGGCAATAATGTTCCACTGGTATGCCTTTTCCCAGGAAGAAAAAGATTCATGATGTTTGTCCTTCTTAATCATTTAAGAAGTAAAATATTCTAGCAACTTAGAACTCCCCAAATAATGAACAGTCAAAATATTATATTTCAAATAAGACTCTGACTTATTCAAAGAATATTCCCAAGTTCCCTAGGGGTTTAGTAGTAGATTTAATACTATGACAAGTACTTTTAACAAGACACAAGACATTTTTGATTCTTTCTGCTGTCCCTGGGACACAGTTTTGTGGTGCTCAGCATTATTTGTTGCTTACCCATGCTGTGCTGTATAATGAGACTCATACGTTTTTCCTTACCATGTCGGGCTGATCCCTTTCTTCATCAATGCAGAGGCCATGCACACAGAGGACCTCAGATCCTCTCTGGCAATCATCAAACTTCAAGGCACAGTGAGGCCCATAGGTTTCTGGAGTACAGGAGCACCTAATGGTGAAAGTGGACAAAAAATTCAAAATTTTGTCTTTCTAGAGCTGTTAAGGATTGTATATTGCCATAACCAGAGACCATTCTCTACTCTATGGGATGTTCCTTACAAAATATATCTATTCAGCTATATTGACAATCCCAGTAATAATCATGTACAGAGGCAAGGCTTCTGTTCAGCAGTAACTCGAGAATCTCATGTACATCCATGACTGTCTGGGCTTTTGGGCAAATCTACAGCCTTTTTGTTACACTCATAAGCATAAACCCAGAAAAAAATAAATGTCTAACATGAGACTTAAACAGAACATGAGCCTAGAAAACCCACTTCAATCAAAGGGCACCTAGACTTTCCATTGGACTTTATGATCCTCACATGATGTCAAGTGCATAAAATCCTACCTCTGGCAACACGCAGAAATGCCATGTCTGGCCTGTTCCAGAAAGTGGGGTACCTTCACACCCACACAACAAGGGCCAACTGCTGTGTCAGCAGCAGTGCAGCTTTTAGGTAAGTGTGGTGGACAAGAGGTGGCATTTGGGTCTGATGAGATGGGAAAAATGAAGTAGTGGGTTTAAGGAAGGTCTCCTGCTAGGAGGACCTGGCCTGAAAGCTGCCAGCTGCATCACATTGTTATTTATAGGGCAGACCTTACTTAGAGCATTGTGGTGACATACATAGTGGAACTGAAATTGGGAACTTCTAAGGTATCGGGTAAAGTTTCCCTTTTCTCTGGTTCTTTATTTCCACATAGACCAAATCTGAGACTCTGAAATACAACTGAAAGGCATCTAAACCTACAGAAAACCTCCTATCAAATCACTAGTTTCATATTAAAATGGCAGTGAGACTCTCATTTAGATGCAATTTGTATGCTGTGATGTCTGCACCTCACAAGAAACGTATGGCAGGTATACACCCTTCTAGGATTGCTTTTAAGCTGATTAAAGAAAATCCTCTATAAAAGCATTTCTCTGCAGAATTTGAATGTGGTATTTCAGTGAATCTGATACGGACCTTGGAGCAATTTATATACAATAAGCTGCAGCCGTTCCTGCCACCATGTTACATCCTCAGTTGAAAAAGCAGTTTGATAAGCCAGTTGCAGGTAACTAAAACTGTAACAAGGGTAAGTGACCCCTGTTAACTTAGGCTTCAAAAACTCACAACAGCTTAATGCTTAACTGCAATCTGCAGTACTGCAAGACAACATGTTCATTATTGTAAGAGACAGAAGACAGACCGACACCATCTCACCAGTGCAGCAGCTCAGCCTGGGCAAGCATAGAGGCAACAGGTCAGGGAAACAAATGACTTTTGTATGTTCAAAGCACATTAGGGCAGAATTATATGCAAAAGCAGTAATATTAAGACTTGGATGGCTTATGAAGAGGTCTTAGGTCATTTCAGGAAGCACTGATTTCGGCAAGTACCAAAGAGGGCAGGAATTACACTGGGGAAGAATCTCACAGGAGTAGTGACTGTACTAAAACAATGAAAACACTTGCAAGAAAGGCAGAGAGTTTATCCTCTCAAATCTTACTTTAGTCACACACCTGTAGAGTATTTCTCTGAGCAGAGTAAGAAACAAAAAAAGTCAGACTGCCTTGTGTTTTGTTTCCTTGACAAATATCTGTGTTGGGGACAACTACAGACAAGATAGAAACATCCTTTAAAATCAAAGAAAAGCATACTGGACGCATCATGCACCAGAGACATCTCAGCAGACTCTGTGTTAATGCTGAAGTGTGAGGACCCTGCAGGAGAACTTCCCATGTGTGAGGTTCTTCCAAGAACTGACAATGCAATGTAAGCTAGTATTATGCCAAGCAAATATTTGTGGGGGCTAAGATTTGCATGCTGAAGCAGGAGACAAAATGCTTCCCAGAAAGCTGTGGTTTACTCTCCAGTCTGCTTGTTTCCATTGCACAGGGATAGCTTTGTATTATATCTGAAAGTTATTTATTTACCAGATTATTTGACATTTTAGAAAATAGGATAGAAAGTTCAGGCTGGCTTGCTCTGTAAGCAAGCATATGTTTCCTAAGGAGCTGGGCACAGCTGGAGAAAGATATGCTCCAGGGGCCTCATGTCTATGGGGCCTGACACACAGGCAGCCCAGGCACCCTGTTGGCCAGCTGGCTGCAGATCTCATTTCTCATCCCCTTATGCCTGGCAATGCTGTGCATTCCCTGCTCTGCTGCTGTCTCAGCAGTGCCTGTATTTCTGGAGGGGATGAAGGCATTTCACAGAACTGTTTCTGATTTCACAGAATATTCTGAGTTGGAAGGGACCCACAAGGATCACCACATCCAACTCGTAAGTGAATGCTCTAATCATGCTCTAACCAACTGAGTGTGCTGGGAATGACAGTGATCAAGGACGCCCATATATTCGGAGATTTCCAACAACTCAAAGCCTTTTCTGGGCCAAAGCTGTTCACCTCCTTCATCTCCTCACTCCCCTTAATCTCAAGGTGTAGGTGATAACAGAGGGACGGCAACATGGCTGCGCTAGGTGGGATGTTGGTGAGTACTGGTTACAGAGCAGCATGCTGCGTCTCACCACCTCAGCTACATCCCATGGTGCAGTAAATTTCCATTAAAGCAACTGCACCTACAACAGGGGGGTAGGTCACTGGAGCCAGTCTTCAATTTGCAGCCTTCTCCCTTGGCATGGCTGTGTGATTGATCTGGTTCCTGCTGCTCTTTTTGTGTCAAAGCAGGCAATGGCTTTGGAGCCCCTTCTGTATCTGCAGTGGGTTTGGTGTACAGTATAGTAAATATTTCATATGTTCTCAGACTGCAAGGAATTATAGTGCATGGATACTAAACAGATTTATTTCTACAACTTGTGCTGCAAGTGTGATAAGGGGTAAAAAAATAGCAGAGTATTCTACTCAGGATACTTCTGTCTAGTTTTGAGAAGTTACCTGTAGCTGCCTGGTGTGTTCACACAAGTGGCTCCATTCTGGCAGCCTAATGCTGTTCCAGCAAAAATCTGGCATTCATCAACATCCACTGAGCACAGGAGACCCTAAGATGAAATGGAAAACCAGTTTATTTTCCAAATAACTGAGAAATTAGGTAAACCATGAAGCCAATGTTTAATATAATTTTCAAAGATACACAAACCATGGGCTGTTATCAACACAGATTCCCTTATGAAACATAATAACAAAGTATTTTTCAGCTGTGTTTCTGTGACCCTTGTTATCAGTCAGATGGGGATAAAATATTTTAGGTGTAGAAAGCATATGAACAGCACATTATTGTTATGCCCCTACTTGCCAACTAGTAAAATGCTCAGAAAAGTTTCTTTCAAATTGTTCAGGAAAGCACATCCATTTTGACCCAAATCTTGCTGGGATAACTTTCAAGTTGAAGGCCTCAGAAAAGAAGACATAACTTTTCCATCTGTAGTGCATTTAACGCCACCATTAAAGCACTTGCGAGTAAAGTCTCTGGATTTGAAAAACTCAGAATGTCACTGATTACTTACACTCCCATTCATCTTACTTGTTTGAGATTGAATAAATATCCATCCCTTCCCCCATTCTCTCCCTATCTGTGTGTAAGGTCAACAGCAAGGCATGCAGTTCAGTTCACGGCTCAGCAAACCCCAGAGACTAATTCTCTGCTGTGAGAACTGCCAAGAATCACTGACTTCAGGGGCCATTGCCTGCATTTAACAGAGCAGGGTCTGGCCCAATGGTTTGGGCTTCTTTTTATTTTCACACATATTGATATTGTTGAAAAGCAAATGTGTTGCTGTCTAACCAAACAATGAGTGATACTGCTGTTTTGCTGTTCAGTATATCTCACTCTACCCTGAGCAACCTTAAAATGCTACACTTCATCACAATTACACTAAGCTATGTGTAGTCTTACAGTAAAATACACACTCCAGAGTCAAGGAGGCTAAAGACTCACCTGCCAGTTGCTGGGACAGAGGCAAAAGAAACCATCCAGTGAGTTTACACAGGTCCCTGAGTTCTTACAGGGGTTACTACTGCAGGCTCTCCTCTGGATAGCCTGAAACCCAGGAAAAGAGCAAAAAATGAGCTTTCTGCTTAGCTGGTGTTCCATTAGCATTTATTTTCAAGACAAACTTTTTTTTGTTGTTTGTTGGTTTTTGTGGGTTTTTTGTTTCTTACATTCTTTTTTGGGTCTCCCATCCCATTTTTCAGCAGGGTTGATTTGTAAATGTTTTGAGCTGTTTTACTTATCCCTGTACAAAATAATGGCACTACGATTGTTCATATACAGAATTACAAGCCCTGGAAAAAGTAAATATTAATAGAGACTGCTCTTCAGCACCAGTCTGTAACTCTAGATGGAGGGTTATCTTGTCTTTTTGATTCCACGGGTAACTCATCTGACAACAGCTTTTATTGGCACCTGTAGGTGTGGCTTGTCACAAGCTCACTGGAGAAACAGCCAACAGTTGAAAATTAGCTAGTTTCAGTACAATAAAAACCCAGTTTGAATTTTCTGGTCTTTGTCTTGACAAACCAGAGAAAGAAAAGTTTAATTCTGCTTGGTATGTAGTTGATGTACTTGAGTGTTCAACTGTTTTTCCTTTAAGAAATGCAGGCTCCTGTATAGTTTATATTTTGTAAGAAGGCATTTCATCTCCCCCACAAATCCTGGTGCTCTTTTTTAGCTTTCTGTTACCAAAAGAAGTTTTCCTGAGGAGTGCATGAGATGAAAGAAATCATTTAGCTATTTAATCACTTGATTTACTTGAGGCTGGGATTATCTTTTCTGATCTCTAGTTTGCTTCCCATTTACTTACCTGCTCTAAGCTTTGAAGTTTGTTATCAAAACTCATGATCTGCAAAAGAAATGCAAATTACATTGTGCTTGCTATGAAAGTGACCACAGAGGTATGTGCAGGAGGCCAGTAGGCTAACAAAATATTTTCCTTTCAGAAAAGAAAATATTTGGTATGCGAAACCAGGTGACAGTCAGCTTCAAGTCAGGCCCCATTCACTGAGATTTTGGTGGCTCAGACTGTTCTGAAAATGACAGTTTAAATATGTCCCACCTTGGATCCAAAAGGCAAGATTCAGACTTGCAAAGATGCGTTTAGGTGCTCAGCACTAAGAGTGTGAACATTCCTGTGGGACTGTTTGGGTCCTTGCATGCCTACAAAGGACAAAGGTCTGGGAGAGTAAGCCAAAAGCCAGGAAAAGGATCACCATATCCCAGTGGTTTACAGACACAAACAGCAACTGACACTGACTCAAGGAATATGATAGATAAGTATTAGCACAATTTTCCTGAAGGAAGGTCTCCCAGGCTACAAAATATTCCACAAGGAACTTATGGAAACACTGTACCAAAATAAACTGAAATCAGACAATGGTTTCAAAATCTTCCGTTGGAGAAAAATTTTCAGGAGACACAAAACTACTACTGCCTAGGTCTTTTTTTTTCCCCACTGCAAACCCCAAAAGCCCATTTCACCTTTGGAATGGAATGTCTGTGCAACAACTATAATGATACATATAGTCCATTTCCAGAATTTAGTGGGATTACACTCCCATAAATATTAGAGCATATAGTCTACCGAGATGTTCACAATGAACCAAAGAAGAACCTCAGTAACTGGAAATTACTGGAGAGATTTACAGAAATACTTCCATTGTCTCCAGATTTTTTGAGTAAGTATCTCAAAATTAAACACAGACGCCAAGCTGATGTTAAATATGGACTTTGCTCCAGTTCCCTGATACTAAAATGAATCAGATTGTTTAATGTTAGTGTGGGGAATAGAAAACTGGGAATGCTGGAGGAGAATAGCATGAAGGTATGGCTCACCTTGGAGGTCAGCAGGGCAACCTGCTGGGACACATTCTGAGAGGCGCCATTGGCTTTTTTAAGTTCTTGAATCTCTGTGTTACTCTCTTTCACCTGAAGTTAAACAGAGGTAATGTGAAACAAACTTTGCTTTTTCAAAAGCTTAGTTAAGTTTTGCCCTTGCATAACTTTACTATTATAAAGTTCATTTAAATACAGAGAGCTCTGCTACATACACAATTTAATCTTTTAATAATCTTCTGTAATGACATGATTGCTTTACAAGTCTCCAATAGCTTACTTTCATATTAAACTACTGATATAGATAATATCAATCATAAAAACACATCAAACACTTGAAAAGACAATTTAACTATTTATGTACAAACCTGAAAATTGCAATATATTAAGGAATAGTAACTATATCACCTGACTAAAAAAGTCTGCAAGGTCTTCTTCATTAATTTTCACTTTCCCCAGTGGTCCAGTTCTAAATTCAATATTTTTGCTGGTGCCAGCATGGAACACTAAATTTCCCTGCTCTGAGGACAAACGAGGCCTGTTGTATTATGGAGAGGAAAAAAAAGAAAGAGATCATTTAGTTACACATATCTGCCAAAGAGTATGTAAAAAAGAGCTGAAGTAAAGCCATTCTGTTCCCATTATCAGCACTTAGAGGAGACCATATGAACAAATGAACTTGCAAGCAACGGTACTTACTGCTCATCAGAAGTGGTTCTTTTCTGCCTCTTTTTTTCATGGTGGTTTAATTCACAGCTCAATCCAGTAAGTAATAATACAACTAAAAGCACAGGAGCAGGAGCAGCCCAAAGCATTGCTCTCTTCCAGCTGTCCTGCGTTTGAAGTGAAACCTCCAGTTTCTGAGCTGTTGTGAGCCCAGGTGCCCTTTGCCCTCCTTGTTCACAAGGTGCCCATTCTGTTGCCTTGTCTTACAAGGGTGAACTTTATCTCAGATATCTTAATTAAAGATTGACAGCGTGCAAATCCTCTAGACATTAAATGCATTTTTCTCTCTTTGTCTTCTGGTTTCAGGAGCTTTGAGAGATCATGGATTGAAATCGGCCTGTATTTTACCAGTACGCCTTTGGCCTTTGCACAGCTGAGCACCCCAGTGTCCCCAGGCACCGTGTAAGCTGCAGGTGGTTACTGCAGAAATGGCTCACTTTCCCATATGCTGCACCACAGGCATGAAGGAAAGATTATTTGGCAGCACTAAAGGACTTAAATTGTTACAAAAAAGGAAAAAAACACCCAACACCACGTATCAAACCCAGAGTGGCGGACAAGGAATATTTGTATTGAAAGAGAAGCTTCCAGTCAGTAATTTATTGGTAAAATGACAAACAAGTTAAGCAGTACCAACAAAGCATCGCATGGATTACAAGAGCAAAATACAATTTTTACCAAATATGGTTGCTCGGTCTCAAGGGTGACTCAGTTCCCAAATGCTGAAGCCCAGGCTGTTGCTCCTGAAAGCCCTGACAGAGTCCACGTCCCACCTCCTCTTTGCCTTTGCCAGAGTCTCCATATTCCTCTTGCATAAGACTTTGTTGTGCTTTCTTTTTCATACTTAGAGGTGCTCTGTGTATGTTTTCCTTCCTCATGCCAGGAACTTCCTGAACCTTCAGGCCCAGCACTATTCTTTTTTATTTGATTTTTCTTTTTACTTAGTAGATAACTTATTCAAGTTGCTCACATTTCAAAATTCTACTGAGAAGAAAAGAGAAGCAGTTGTAGCGGCTCTTGCTCAAAGATAACAGCAGTCACCACTTACTTTAAGCTCCAGACCTTCCTGGAGGTCATGGAGTTCCTGCACTTCCTAACCCTGCCCAGCCTTTCTTTCTGCTATACTTTGCACTTGTCAGCTACAGATGGACCTGCCCTGAACCTGAGGGGTTGAATGAACTCTACAGCTTTCACAGATGGAAGCATTAAAAGGTCAAAGCAATCTGTGAAGAAATTGGATGTGGTGACAAAAAATATTAATGTCACCCCAAAAAGAGACAGATGTAGACTGTAAACAGGAATGTGAAGTCAGGACAGCTAATGTGGTGCTGCTGCAGATAATAAACTGATCTTTGCTGTGAAAAACAATAATGCCCAAGATTATATCAGCTGTATCCCACCACTTCCACTATTTCCTGTTGTTTGCATAAAAACTAGATTTTTATTATGTTTTACTATCTGTGTTTTCCGAAACTTACCTTGAAATTCTGAACAGCATCAGCCTGCTGGCCACTTTGCTTGTGCTTGGACAGACTGTGATGCAGGTAACCCAACAGTCACTGTTGCAGCCTAGGGATCTGAAGGGCAGAGGTAAAGCTCACAACCCCATGGGAGACGGTCCATCCCATGCACCTACTGATGTGGTAGCAGCAGCTCAGCTCTCTGGATGTTAACTTGCTCTGCAGCAGCCTGCAGCCTCCAGGAGACTATCACCTGTTCCTGCCAGAACAGAGGAAAAGAAGGAGAAATTTCCGTGTGTTGTCCTTTACTATCTTAGGGGATAGTGTTTCCATAAAAATACAGAATTGCATCCTCAGTTATGGAAATATCACTGCTCCGTTCAGTCCAAAGGAACGATGATATTTTGCAACAACTGAGAATCTGTCCCTCCACCTTGTTCTATTTACTATTACATTTTTTTGCTCTGAAACTTCTGTTCAGGAATAGAATGGCATAGACAAGTTACCAATGTTTCTATTCAGTCAGCTGGACACCTTCTGCCTCTGGGTAACCTGGTACTGTCTGTCAGTTCTGAAGTCTATCTGGTGTGGTTTTTTGCTTTCTGTTTTGATTTGCTTTGTGTTTTAACAGTTTACTGAGTTTGTATAACTGTCAGTTGGGCGTCAGCTCAAATGAACTATGGGCCAACTACACCCGCACTCCTTACCAGGCTGGCTGAGTGTATGCATACTCCTGGAACTTACTTTCACAAAGTCCATTGTATGCTGACAGTTTTCATCACCGCTCTCAGCTGTGGCCCACAAAATCCTTCCTTTTCCCTATTCATTTCTTTTGCATACTGAGTATGCATCACCCCTCTCTGCTGCCTGTCAACCTTTGATTCAGGCTTCCCTTTCCAACTAATTAGCTCCAGTATACCAATAACCAGGGAGCAATAAACCATGAAGGATGAGGAGAAAGTTGCTAATGCCAGGAACAAGAAGAAATTCACCTTCTCTTCCCGCAGACTTTATAGCTTAGAAAACAGTTGGCCTGAAAACCAGCTGACTTTGACTATGCACTGATTATAGGATGGAAAAAGAGTGCTGGACATCCAACTAAACTTTGCATGACACACTATATTCCATCTCATTAGACCTTTCCGATTTTAGTTAATTTACTCTTTATTCCTAGTGAATGCACCTTAGGCTGGCCAAATTGAGAAATCTAAAAACCATCTTAAGGAGAAAAATAGGTCCACACCTTCTAATTTTATTGTAATATATTGAATTGGGACATCATTTTTGGAGGAACAGAATGGAAAATCTGCAAATGCCTGGCACAAGAATAGGGACTGTCCTTTCTAACAAGAAGAGCTGGCATGAACCCCTCCTCCTGGGACAGGTTGTTCAGTACCTCCCTACTACGATGGCTCAGGAAACAGCTCTAACAACTATAGATTGTGTGTGGATTTGGCAGAGAGTAACAGTGTGTTTGTCTCTAATTCTGGTTGAAGTTCAGCCTTTGCTAGCAGGGATTACAATTTACCACCATCTTGTGTAGCTGTGTGAAATGAAATGGTTGTATCCCTCTACCTCTAGAGCAGTATGTGCCTGCAATGTAAAGATGCTGGTGTAGAAGACAAGAGTTGACTCAAATCATGGCCAAAACTTCAATATGCATTAATTACTTCCAGGAAATCCACTCAGATGCGTGGACACAACATGAGTCTGTGACAGTGCTACCTTTTTAAATGGAAGAAGGCAGCAATTGGTACGAATCCAAACATGACTAATTTTTTTAATGAAAGGCTAACAAATAATCCTTTTTTCTTTTTTTTCCTATGGATGCAAAAAAAGATCCCTGCTATTCAATGTTATCACTCAAATATTTGCAAATACTCATAAATCCAGCTCCATTGCTGCTAAAATCCCAAGTAGAACACATTTACCTGTTTTCCCTCAGCTCAGGTTATATCTCCCAGTACTTCCATCTTCACTTCCTGGATCCTCTTTCATCTTTCTTTTTCTAATAATAAGTCTAGTGCTCAAAAGTGACATGAAAGATACAAAGTAGCACTGTTACCTCCATGGTACTGATGCCTAAGAATTTAATGCAATTTTAGAAGGTTTTAGAATCATATAGTCTCTGCTGAGTTACTCTGATTTTAAGTGTGCATATTAAGTGCCTTTCTCACGAGTTTAGGAGCTGCTTTCAGGCTTTGTCAAGGCCAATCTTTTTGAGCAGCCACCTGCAAGATAACAGGGGACAAACAACAGAAGAAGGTCTGACTGCCCCCCACCATGAAGAAGGGAGTAGACTGACAGACCTTTTGGGTGGGCATTCAAGAGAAATGAGAGTCCTGACTGGAGGTTAATAAGGGGTATAAAAACCCTGAAACTTCCTTACCTGGGGGTCAAACCCCTCCGGTTTTGAATGTGGAAGCTTCCAATAATAAAACCCTCTATCTTTCTCCATTAACTTGTCTTCAGTGTGTCTCTGTTCACAGGAGTACGCGATTTAAGGCATCAGTACAAATGTGCAAATTCATGGTGTAAACCATGCTCCATATTGAACTCAGCACTTTGTGTGTCCCTACAGCTTTGAGACAGCCAAGCACCAAGCTGGTCTTAGGGCCTGGGCCGAGGATCAACAACCACAGGGGTTACATCAAACAGGAATGACTGAAAAATAACATTCCTCTTTCTGTCCCTTACCTGTAATCACCCACCATTGCCTCCTTCCTTCCTTTCACAAGCACCTGGAGAGTTTTATGGCCACAGCACCTTCCCCAGGGGCTGCAGCAGCTGCAAGCCTCCATTTCCCATACACCTCCTCGAGGATTTCTTTTCTTCTCAGCATTTTATCCTCTGACACCTTCTTAAGATTCTGCTCCCTCAACACAGGTGATGAAGTGCATAAGCTACCCACTAAAGAATTCAAACTAACTGGCCAGGAAATTGAGCTTTTCAGTTTTAAATAGCGAATTATAAAAAGTTCTGATTTAGCTCTTTCAGCTGGAATTGATCTACTGTCCCAATTCCCCCTGGATTTCTTTATCACAATGAAGGCAGTTGCAATAGATTTTTACTTTAACAGTTTTTACTTTCCTTAGGAGACTTGTATTTTGGGTCTTCCGTCTTTCTGATTTTTCTTCCTACACATATGGCTCCTACAAACTACAAACCATTTTGATGCTATTTTCCATTTAATTCTTTTTTGAAATAGGTTCATGAAAATTTTCTAGTCAGTTGTATTGACTTTGTTGTTTTCTATTGATTATTCCAGTCCGTTTAACACATTCCAATTGCTTTAACATACACTGGAGTTATTTTTAGGGACTTCCATTTGCATAGTTGTCCTTCTTCACCAATAACCCTGAAGCCATGAGTTATGGCTGCACAACCTCCCTCAGATTCATTCTATTCTGTATTGTGCAAAGAGCAAGCAATTAGAGCAGCGCTATTGAATGGCAAGCTAAGAATTGGATCCTTCAAATTTAACAAATATTTTCTAAATTTTCTGTTTATTTTAGAAATGTGTGACAACCGCTAAAACATCATTGTGGAGTTCCCAAAGCATTGGGCCTGTTTAGATTTCTATTGAAATGTCTCTGCCAAAAATAAAATGGGCTTATCCTTATCTAAGTTTATGACATCTGATAGTGTTATCATTGACCAATGTTTCCCCAGCCAGTAATAGAGATTCCTGAAAATCCTTATACTTCCGCCATGCAGGTCAGTAAAAAGTGAGATAAAGAAGTCTCTAGGCAGGAGTCTTACATTGACTGCATGGAGGGATGCACCTCTGCTGAAAAACTTTAAGTATCAAAAAATATTCAGACTCACTGCATTGAACAAATGGTATTTCAGTAATTTTACTGCTAGACAGGTTTCGTCATGGGTATGGGGAAACCCTGTATTAACTCAGATAGAAACTCAGATAGGGCAGATGTTTCCTAAGGCAACCTGCAAGCTTAAACAATGACTGCATAAATATAACACCATGTGACCATATGACATCATTTTTCTCAGCGGAACTTCTCAAGTTTGGGGGAACACAACCATGTCACCTCACGCAGGTAATGAAACGTATTTCAGATGTGCACAATAAGTGAGCTACAAAATCAAAAATCAGATTCTGGAAATCTCCTTCCCTTCCCAAAGCTGTTTTCCAGATTTCACTCCTTCACCTCTCTCCTGCTTTTGTAATCAAATTTCATTGCTGTGAAAAGGCTTAGGCTGAAGTTGCAAAGTACAGCACTGATGTAGGCTGCAAAACACTTAGGATTAGAACACTGCTTGGAAAAGAAAGCAACGTGATCATCAAGTGAGGTCAAGCAGGTATAACCCAACAGATCTCAGTAAACCAGTCCATTAATGACAAACCAAGGGGATAAGAAGCAGTTTCTCAGTTTAGCTGCACCAGTATTACAGGGTTAGGGGGTAAAATACACATATATTTACAACTCTGAAACCTGTTAGGTCAAAGCATTTCCATCAGAAACAGCTTGGATTAGCAAACAGATTTCAGTCTTCACAATCACATTGAACTAAAATTCATTGTCAGCTTTTAACAGGCTATACTACTGTATCAGTTTTAGAAGCAGCTAGGCAAGTTTCAACTTAAACTTTAATACTGCTTGCTTACAAGAGGCACAGAAATCATTAAAATACGTTTTACACATTAAATAATTGAAAACTAATTGTTAATAGTAATATTTTGCCAAATATTATAGCAAGGCAAAATGAACAGACTATTCACATGGTTTAGCAGAAATTCCAGTTTATACATAAAATTCATATCCTTTGTTTTCATGTCAACGTTTGGATCATGTCAGATAAGAATAGATCTTCATATTACTTTTCTCCCAAGAACAAGACCATATAGGTACGAGTCATTGATGTGGCTGATAAATCTACACAATAACCACTGTGTGAACAGATCCCTGTGGCTGATAGACCCACACCTGCTCTTTGCAATTTAGAAGCCAGCACAGACTGACATTAGTCTAGCACTTTTTTTGCCATTACAGTACTGCATGCAACCAGGTAAAGACAGAGGCAAACCTCACCCTTCTCTAGAACCTAGCCCAGAATTCCTGAAGAAGAAACCATTTCCATTTCTTTTTTACAGCTGGAACATCCCAACACAGAAGAAAAAATACACAGGAGTCAGCATAAGATAAAGTATGGCACAAAATAGCAACACACACTCCTTTTGGCAGACATGAGTAGCTGCAGCAGCTACTACAGCAGCTCTGTTCTCTATGGTCTTGAGTTTCTCCTGCATTACCAAGCCCAGATGCGATGTGCCATGACTGCTCCTGTGTCATCCCACAGGCTGGGGGTAGAGGGGGAAAGGAAAATCATTCTTTTTTAGGATTGGGAACTTTTAATGCTTTGGTGCACAGGAACAACAATCAATTTACAAAGTTCTTGTTTTGTGCCACATCAGCTCCTTAATGGATGCATATTAGGTATCATCTCACCTTTTTCTCCCTCAAGCTTTGTTTTCTCTAGATTCCAATGTAATATCACCTGCAAAGAAAAATAACAACAAGAACACATGCTTCTTTAGAGGGCTTTCAGTTTTCCCATAATTTTCTCTATCACTTAAGAGATATTAAACTCACAAGACTTGACTAAGAAAACATTCAGTGCGCTCTATGAGGTGGTATACAACAGTGGCACTTTGGATGGCCACATGCAGCAGTTTCATCACAACATATATTCCATATAATCCCAGTACCACCATCAAGTTTCACGCAGAAATTTTCAGAAGCAGCTCATACAGCTTTTCTCCAGTTCTTATGCCATAGGAACCTAAACATGGGACTTTTACATTTTGTTGTCTCTTTTACGTGTAGTCTTTGGTAAGGAGCAACGATTTTTCCTGAATAGTACGAGAACAGAAACAGGCAACTTATTGTCAGGGCTGTCATAATCCTGAAATATTTTTATTCAGCTGCACCTAAACAAATCATTCCAGACAGATACAGTTGGGTTCCAGAATACTACAAGTATTTAGAGAGGATGAGAGGACCATAAAGTAAGGATGTGTTTTCTTAAGAATTGTATACAAAATACTGAATTTAACAGTTTCATGAGCTACAAAATGCACATCAAAAGTTCCAAACATATATACAGTAAATCTTTTCAGAATGGAAAACTCATATTTACAGATAAAGACATTTTACATGTAGAACTTGGTCTCTTCACTTAATGAAAACAGTTCCAACATTAAGAGCCTTTTCATATCCTACTGAGAAAATGGTTTTAAGATAAAATAAACAGTCTTATCCATTTTAATTGAAGTATTGGTAAATGCTGTCTTTTTTCATTTTGCAAAGTAAAAAGGACATTTAAATAAAGCAATCAAGTCCTGGAAACTTCCCTTTAAGAAAAAACAACTCTACAGTTCAAATCCATCATAAAAGCGAGTTATTAGAAACATATTGGAATTGTTCAGCAAAATGTCTGCACAGGTATTTTGGTAAGCTCTGATTTTTGTTCAGCTTCCATCAGCTTTCTTTTGAAAGATGGAAGTATTTTCTGTCACCAGTCCATATGCATCAGATTCAGGTTCTAAATTATCCAAGTAGAATGGAGATCAATTTTGCCACCACATGTACATTGAGGCTGTTTCCCAGAAGACGATAGCATTGCTTTACTGTTACTTTTTCAGGAAAGCCTAAAACAAAAACATACAGTGCAACATCATTAGTCTGGGTTTGTTCCTAGTTTTCAGTCTACTCCTTTTTTCAGTGAACAGTTCTTAATGCAGTTACCACAGACTGCAGCGGGGTTCACCCTCCCAATCCCTCCCAAAAATTCATGAAGTTACAAAAACAATTCCAAACCAATTCATTGGATTGGGATCAGTTCTGTGGGCAATACTGCTATCTCTAAGGTTTCACAAGAAGCTTCAAAACATTCCCCTATTGTGTAACTAATGCCAATCTATCTTCCCTTCACAGAGTTCAAAACATCCAGCAGTCTCAGGAAGGGGCAGCAGCACCTAAACCACTGCACAACTGCTGCTCTAGAGAACATTCACAGAAGAACAAGGCCACAGCAGAAAGAAAATGTGACGATTCTGCAAATGGACTAAACTACACTTCCCAATAAGCTTTATATCGTACTTCCCATCTGAGCCCCCTCTAGCCAGTTCAGGTAAATCACACAAGTCTCACAGTGCAATATACCACCAGCAGACAAATGATGACCAAGGCTTATTCAGTGAGTGATGAAGCAGCCGAATAGTTTTCCATGTAATTCAATGCTGACCCTATCAAACATACTCAGAACTAAAGACAGCACCTGAAATGTCCTTTACATGGTAAGTGCATGGACTGGCAGAAAGAGGGGAGGGCCAGAAAAAATGAAAATGGTCCAAATATTGTGAAAGGGCTGTGGTGTGTACTCAGTGCACAGCCAAAGTGACCAAGCTCCTGAGAATGAAGCAGTTATGAACTGCCAGCTGGTCTGCTCTCACTGTCCTTGTTTGCACTCACACCTTACTCCACCTGTGAGGTAAAGTGCATTTGCTTCAACCTGAGTGAAAGATGAACAGCAGTGGTGACTTAACTGTGAGCACTAAGCTGCTGAAATGTGACCACATTCAATTATTTGATCATTCACTAACAATGAACACCTGACTCTGAGGGCACCACCACAGTAATTAGCTGGGATGAATAAGCACATTGTTGGTGCAAGTAGTGGTATGTATGTTCTGAAATTTTCACAGCACTTTAGAAAAAAATTCTCTTCCAGAGAGCTCAGGAGAAAATGTGGTTGGACAGTTGTTGAGCCAAGGGAGGCTCTAAGTAGGAGGTGGTGCCTGGGAGGAGTTGTTCCATCCTTCTCTGCCAATTATTAATGCCTCAAATGTGGACTGCTTTGGTAAACACATTTTCTGCCAGCTCCAGCCCCTCTGCCTAGCTTCCTGGCACTCACATTTGGGCAACCGTTCTCTCTTTGGAACTATCACTTGCACTCCCACACACACTTCCTTAGATGGAGTTTTCACATTCCATCAATGAAAAGGTACAGAATCAGTGCAATTTAAAGCAGCATATTAAAATAAATATGTATTTATGCACACACATGTGTATGTTTACTTAGAGCCCAAGAAGCTTATCTGAACCCTGAAAATTTCAGTTTCTCCTTCTACCTCTTGGCAACTGAAAGCCAAGAATTAATTTTCAGAGCTCAGGGTTTCCTCTATCCCAAGGCCCCTCCCTCTGACTGTCAGCATTATCCTGCACCATCTATCTTCTTGGCTCAAGAGTAGCCTGCATCAGGTCAGATTCAACAGCTCATGGTACGCTGGCATTCGCAGCACAGCCCTCACTGTACTGTTCAGGTCATGCACAATACTTGATGATATTGTGGGCTTGACTATTGCACTGTGCTGGCTTTTGTTTCCTAACAGCTTACATAAAATGCTAATATGAAAAATGGAAAACATATCCTGACATCACCCTCATGAAAGCAGGTCACAGGTGCAAGAATGCTCTGATCACTTTTAATGATATTGTTGTGGGACCCACAGGAGGGAATAAGAAAAATGACTGCAGTATTTCACTGAACTGTAGTGCAATTACTATTTATACATTTAGATGTTAAAAGCACAAATAAATCTGATAATGTTAAGAATGACTTTAACTCTGGACCTCACATATTGCAAAAGGTCATCAACTTGTTAAAATACAGAACCATTTAGACACAGTCATGTTTCTTCTTAGGATACTGTAGCTGCAGCTATAACAGTGTATGTTACAAGGCTCCTGACAGTCTGTTCACTATACCTTTCAGCTTACTATAGTTTTCTCATTCTTTAGCTTCTTGGACTAACAACATATTTGCAGTGGTACATCTCCAGGCTTTCTGTTGCTGAACATTTTAGCTCAAATGCTGCTGTCACTACAGAACACAAGAGCAGAGAAATTATAGCACATTTCTCTCTGAAAATACTGTATTTCACAAAAATGACTTAAAGTTTAATATGGCAGAAACACTGTGAGGGGAACACCCTTTGCTGCAGCCATAAATATATCCTCTTTCAAAAAAAACCCCCACAGCTTGCAAATTCTCACAAGAAACTGAGATTATAGTACCTAAAATCATTAAAGATTTCAGTCAGCCTACAGTCAAGTAGCACTTTTTTAAGCAAAAAGTGGGAAATGTTTTATACACAGAGAAATGTCAGACTTGTGACTCACCAGTGGAGAAAGCTTGTTCTGCCTATGAATCAGAGTATGTGAGATGAAGACACTGGATGAGAGAGGCTTCCTTTATGTGTTGTAAAAGTCAGAAAACTAGTATAGAGAGGGCAGAGAACTGCAAGAACTATAAAGCAGTCATAATAACAATTGCCATAATTATGGCATAAGGTTACTGTCCTCTGTGAGGCGGAATCTCTCCCAGTCCTTCCTTACACAGTTCCCACCTGGCAAAAGACAAGTCTGCTAAATGAGCACATTGTAGATGGCGATGGTCTGATGATCCTCAAATTCAGAAGCCTGACTTCTCTTGAGAGTTAAGTTCTGGTCTGCAAAAATATTGACCATCACAGCTGTCCCTGAAGATGAGCTCTGAACAGAAAGCATGGTATTACCCCAAGCACTGTGAAATACTAAAAAGTGGGGTTTGTAAACTGTTCACCCTAAATTAACAGAGTCTTCAAAATATAAATTTCTCCATTGTCTCAATTCTTCCTTTGTAAAATACAAGCAACATTAACCCTACTGCACATCTCTCAGCAAGACTGCAGAGACTGATTTAACATATGGAAAACACCAGCCGGGTTTTTTTTAAAAAAAAGCAGAAAATGGGCAATTCTGTGCTCCAAAGAGATCTTGAACAGAATGATAAGCCTATAAAAGCCTAATGCAGCTCTGTTTAGCTCAGTTATCTTGACATCAGCCTACATCAACATGGAACAGAGTTGTGCTAAGAGAAAGGCTGTCTGCAAAAAGAACACATCTATTAAAGAGGAGAGGCTATGAAAAATACTGTATGTTGGCATGTAAGTCAACACAGCACACTCCTGCAAATACTCTTAAACAAGTAAGCTCAGTGCTGACAACTCTAGCATTTCACTGTGCAGCCCTGATAATGTTCTTCAAATGTAGCAATTTTGAATGTAACAAGTAATGAAAAGACAAACTAAAACTGCAAAGGAAGGAAACACATAGAAACAAGTTGCATTCCTCAGAACTCTAAGTCACTGAGGAAGTCAAAGAAAAATAACAAATGAGTCAAGGTCAGTGCTGTCTTACTCTCTGAGTGGCCTGGTCTAGTGGAAGGTGCCCATAGCAGCAGGGTTCCTTGACTCCTTCCTCCTCACAAAAACAGTTAGAAAATTAACTGACCAAGGGCTAAGGCTGCCTTTTCTAGAAAATAGAGATGACTTAATAGATTGGGTACTCCTGAACAAAGAACTATCTGTATCTTCTGAAATACTCTGTCAGCAGCTGTAAATGTGTGGATGGGAGAAAGCAAGCAGCTAAAACTCAGGACCACAAACAGACCCCCTAAACTGGCAGGGTATGTTGACTTATCACAGTTGTGAGTAACACTGGCAGCTGAGCAAATAGTTTCAACGTTAAACAAAGGTATTTCATCATTATGATTCAGTAACAGATCTCTTCTCATGACAAAACTTTTTTCTTAGCTTGTGAAGATAAACCTAACCACAGAAGCTGACTCTTTCAAAACATTAAAAAACTAGTGGAAATTCAGAGAAATTCAAAGTTAGCCAAATAAGAAGAATAAATCAGAACTGACAGGTCAAAAAAACCCCCTGTAAAATAAAAGGAATGTATTAGTCCTCAGTAAAAAAAATTCATTGGCATTTCTGAAGAATGATGTAGAAATGGGTACTTAGCGGCACATACCAAATTCCAAAGGGAATCCATGAAGATTTGCTATTTCTCTTGGGGTAAAGTACCTCAGTTTTAGTGTTGACAATTTCATAAGCTTCTCTTCTTCTCGTAACTCCTCGATGTGTTTAAACACCGATTCCAGCTATGAAGAATACCCAAAACAAAAGACATCACCAATGCACGCCAAATATGTAAAATTTACAGTCACATCTTCACAGAATATTTCTTTAATTGTCACAGTGCCTAAGACAATAACATGTTTTGCCTGAAAGTGTAACTGGCATTGTATTTTTGCAGCAAATATCTAAACATTGGAAGAAAGAAATCAATGCTGCCATGAGGACACTCATCATTTCTTCCTCCAGTTCCAAGCTACATTGATAGTTAATGAGGCAATCAAAGAACTATAAACAGGACAGTGACTCAGTATAACTCAACAGCAGACTGTTCACACAAATTAAGCTGTATGGCTGCAGCTGTTTTAATACACTTGCTTTGAGATTATCCTGAATTCCAGGGCTGCATTCCTTTTATGCTTAAAAATATCCTATAATATTACTGAACCTCATAGAAGTGCAGAAGGAAGTGCTTGGGTACAAAATGGGCTTTGTGAAAAGCATCTTTGAATGCTGATTCACCAGTACATTTATTATTACCTTCCCTAATACCTAAATACCATTCTGTGGTGAACTCGTATCAACAGTAGAACTTTTTCAAAATACTCTTCCCAGAGAAATAATAATTTTGAAATTCAAATGTATTAAACATTTGACAATATTTACTGGATCATCTGTGTACAAAGAATGGCCCACAAATCACAACACTGTCCTGTAGTTTATCCATAGAACAAGTAATTTTAAATGAAACCTCTGTATGAAACTACAAATAATAAAATAGTCACAATTCAAATTTTCCCCACAGAGAGGCAGAGAAATAATTTTGGTCTAAACAAATTGCTGTTTAGGAACACAGAGTAAACCAGTTTTAACTCAGCTGCCATAAAATGTACTTTTAAAGGCTTTTTCTTACAGTATGCAGATAACAAAGGACAAGACAGGAAAAAACAAGTAATTCCAATATGTTAGGCTACACACTCACCTGCACATCTACTGCTGTCTGCAGAACGGAGCCTGTTCCTTCTACATAGTGTCCATACCTTAACAATAACAATCTTAAATTAATATTTTTGCTGGATCTCATGCCACTGACAACTGCAAAGATGCAGGTAGCTTACTTATGTTCCTTTGCCTTAATTAACAAACAGGCTCCTGGATAGGTAAAGCAAAAGTTACAATCAATGCTAACCCCTGGAGCGCAGTACCCTCTGAAGATGCTCTCTGGGGAAGAGCCTGCACTCAATGCACAAGGGTTTATCCACACTAATGCCTTAGGACAAGGCAACTATGCAAGGCCCAGGAATTCAAGCATAACATCACCAAAAAGACCCATATACAGTGCCCAAACCAATTTTACACTAAGGCAAAATGTCTTAAAGGTCAGCAAGTCCCAGGGGTTCAAATTAGCTCTCTTTATTCAAAGGAGGACCATTAGTGTGTGCCTCCAGCTTTCACGTCAAACCATTAGGAACAAAGTGGTTCAGTCAGGTTTAACTTTCATTCCTTGTGGACTTTCCACTGAGGGAAGGGGGATGGCCAGGCATCTACGCAGAGCATTAGAAGAAAGAAAGAAGAAAAAGATTAAATCCAACTAAAGAGTAAGCAAACTTACATTCTAAAACCATACAGTAGCTGTTTTGTATGCTTTGTGGTTGATTGCATAACAACATGTTTACTTCGTAGTCTCTTCCAGGCTATCATTTAAATGTAACTGTGGGCTTTCAGAAACATAGTCTGCTGGTCTAACTATGACAGTGTTTGAACATCCTGAACAGAAAGAGGTTAAATCAAGACAACAGATGGCCTTGCACTGTGAAAGAACTTCAGAAGATCCCCTGCATTAGAGAGAAGTGGCCATCATTAATTATTACATTAACAGACAGTACTGTCTAGTTTTATGTCTAAATCTATAAAGACAGTTATAAAGGTCTTTTGCTCCCCTGGGGACCCATTCCTAAAGCATGGCACTGCAAGGAGTTGTTTCAAGCCATTCTAATTCCACAATGAATAAAGGAATACTCTCCCTTCAGCACAGACACAATGACCCAGCATGGCTCAATCCTGAGTATTTCATCCTCAGTTACAATTAGTTCTGCCAATAACTGTCAGAGCAGCACTCATTTTAAAATAAAGTGCTTACAAATATTCCTCAGGATCAGAATAGAAGACCTAAACACTGATGCAGATTAAAACCACATGGAATCAAACTACATTGTAAGTATATCATCTTTCTTAGTTGCATTCTGAAAATTCCCTAATACCAAGTTTAATGATGGAACAGACACAGCACTGAGGGACCCTGATCTTCCTCTTATATAGCATCTGATCATATTTCAGTTCAATATATCTGAGCCAAAATAAATAAATGAGGTAAATTTCAAAGTGGTATTTAGGAGTTTTATTGGGGGAAAGAATCTTTTAACAGGATCCATGTTATAATAAATACTCCAGTCTAAATAATTGGCAGTAGAGTACAGAACTCATCCCCCAAAAATCCAGTTGGTGTCAATGTAGCTTGGGGGCTCTGCGTGTGTTGGTTTTTTAATGTAAAAGTGGGCAGATGGCCAATGCAACGTTAGCTGGATTGTTATTAATTATTATTCCAGCTGCTGACTCCAAAAAATTAGCTTACCTTAGACCCAGAACATAATTAATTTTTATCACACTAAAAAAATGATGTATTGATTTTCTGACATTTCATTACCAGCTATAATGAAAGAAGTTGGTTTAAGAAATTAGTTTTCAATTTTCATCTGATACAAGATTCCCCTTCACGCTTTATTTCTTAAGCTTTAAAAAAAATCTAATTTCATAAATATTTTATTTCTGGATATATTGTGTCCTATATTATGGTTGACAAAAAGTAATTTCCACAAAGGGAGAGAGCATTTCTGTACTTGATATTTACACTATTTTGGAAGGTATTGCTTCTCTTGTCACCAGTGTCTCAAGAATTTGAAGTGTGTCCAGAATGGTTATACCTAAAGAAGCAGTTTTCATTTCCTCTGTCCTTAAAAACATAATTTCCTATTGTAACTTCACTCACCACAACCATACTCCTCAGAGAGGTGTTCATAGTCTCAAGGAACTCAGCAATCCCATCCCAAGTCCCTAGAAGTCCAATGCCAGAAGGGAACACGGGATTATCTGCTTGATTTCATGCACCCCAAGCCATTGCATTCTGCCCTATACACCACCAAAGCCTTTCAGAAGACAATACTGGTTATGACAAAGGCAGAAAGGCAAAAAACACTGATAAAATATCAGAGTTTGAAGACCCTGGAGAAGGCATACACAGAAGGCACAACAGCAGAGGGATTCTCTGCACTACCTGCAGTGCTGTTCCACTCCATCCAGGGACCACTTTCCTAATCCCTTACTTCAGAGAAAAACAAAAAAAGAACTCCTAGAACAGGTACAGCAGGGACTTACTCTTAACCTCAGAAAGTGACCTGGATGAACCCTAAGTTGTAATTATAATAATTCTCTTAATGCAGAGATGTGAGATGATCAAATGAAGAACTATGTTGGCAAACAAAGACAGAAGACCATATTCCTACATTTTGAGACAAGAACTACCATCACAACTATCTGGCCTGACTCCTTCCACAACAGCAGGAAGGCAACAGTCATATTCTGTGTCAGATTTCCCACCACTATGTATACAAACTTCATAGTAACTACCCAGAAGCCTCCTCCAGTGTGATTTTGATAAATATGACCACAAACTACCATGACGTATTCCAGTGAATCCACAAGCAGCCAACTTAGTTTTGATGACACTTAAGACATACACAGGATACATGAGAGGCTGTCCTGGCCTAAGGTTTTTGTTCAATTATTCTAGTTAAGAAACAGATCCCATGAGACTCTGTATCCCCCACAACTCAAAAAAGTGAAGGCAGAAAAGGCATAGTCTGTCAATGAGAGCTAGGGGAAGGGCTTTCCTATTGCACAAATTTTGAACTTTTGAAATTCTTTTTCTTTTTTATTGCCAAAAAGTTAAAAATCACAAAATCTGCAGGAAGTCTGTCAATCTCACAGTCTAATTTCAACTGACGGAAAAAACATTACAATTGGTGTTAACTCATTATCTAAGCCATTTTATTGAAACATTCTGAGAATTCCAAAAAAACCAATCTAATTAGAAAAATCTGTCAGTATTAAAAATATTGACAAAAAATACTATTCCCACAAATTTCCAGGCTCCAATTGGCATTTTTCAATACAAATGCATTCATCAGAAAAGCTCCTGGCCAGTTGTCCACAGAGCTTCAGAATGCTCACCAACTTCAAGTAAACGTAAAAGTACAAAGTACAGATTAGAAAACTACTAGACAGAAAAGCACTGATGTTCTGCTCCATCAAATATGATTCGTAATGCAGCTATCTAACTGGTTTCATGACATATGGCCAATCCACAGCTATTGTGATCTACACAGCTGAAAAATCCAAGAAATCAATAAAATGTACAGTGGAGACAGATTTAATGAGGAATGGATCTGTCATGCCTGACACTTTGTAACTTCATTGAGCAATATAAAGAAATTCATTAATGAATCAGCACTATACCAGTCTACTGGAACCATATTTCCGCAGGGGTAATTAAGCTTCTGTGAAGGTCAACAGCAAATGGCAACTGTCTTTTGTGAATGTCTTTTTGGAGCGGGCACATGATGTTCTGCCAGATAGATTCTCTGCTGGCATTCCACTGGACCAGGAAGCACACTATATACGAGATTTCTTTTAGAAGCCCAAGTTTTTCTGATGAAACATCTCTCTGTGCTTTTACAGGACACATGCAAAACTACACTTAAAATATCATGCCATGATTCAGCAAAACGTTTTCTTTGCACCTTACCCTTTTGTAAAGCATGTGGACCTCCGGCAGGTAGGTTTAACAATGTCTAACAAGAAAGCATAGCGCAATAAGGACTTTGGTGGTAAGAAATACTGACTCATTTCTTCATTTACCTCTTCCAAGAAATCTTTTAACATTTGAATAGAGGAATCATTATCCTGATCATGCTTCCTTTTTATTTCTTCTTCTGTTTCAAGCTTATAAAGAAAGGCCCCTTCTGGTAAACTCTTCTTGCTGCTGCCATCTGGTCCACTGTTTGGATCCAAATTCTTCTCTTCAGAAGACAAGGAAGAACTGGTTTCAACAACTTTGCCAGCAACTTTGTCCTTGAGTAAGTCTTCTGGATACTGATCTGGGAATCTTGTCAATATCTAAGAAGCAATTGCAACAAAAAATCCAAAACTGTATTTAATAAACAACTTGGCAGCCAACCCTGCAGTGAGTAAGAATTCCTTCAGAGGTGCTCAGAATAAAGCAAGTAATATTTTGATGTTATTTTCATGAAGGTTTCAAAGAACAGTAGCATCGAGATTTGCTGACCTATCTGCAATGATGTCAGGAACAACTGCAAATAATTGCCCTTGCAAAAAGACCTTTCCAAGGGTGTGAAACATGTAGCAGAATGACCTGCTTTTTTTTCTAGCCCACTATCAGACACAGTCTCCCAGCTGTTTAATGCCATCTAAGCCACAAACGTGCACATCAGTCCTTTAAAAACTCAGTATCCAGGCTGAAAGAAGGAGACAGAACTTAACTTTTATGTTGGTGAAAGAATTTAACTTTTCTGTTAGTAACGCTGATCCCTCTTCTCCATTCATCAACACACACCATTAAACTGAAAATTTAACCCTCAATTGTCATGAAATGAAGCAAATTCAACTAACACTAATAGACTCACCTGACCAGGAGCTTGAAAGGAAAATGGTTCTTGATGAAGCTTTGCAATTAGAAAATATCGCAGCCTAGAATTGGGAATGCCAAGCTGTAAGCAAAATTCACAAGACTTTAGCCCATGTGATAAAGAGAGAAAATGTGGTCTATACCATCACACAAGTTATCTGCCATTATATACAATAACAGAACCATGACATTCTAATATATTTTGTGACTTCAGAGATATCAGTATTAGCTAATAATATCTAAGCACTTGTAACTTCCATACCTAGGTATTTTCAAGGAATCAAGCAGGAAATTATTCTTTGTACCTCATAGTTTTGACTTTCTCTGTAAATGAACAGGAATGCAAACAAAATTATATGTGGTGTAAGAAGAAAAATTACATGCATCCCAATTTCTGGGGACAGGTACTATCTGTTTTCTGTTAAAAGCAAAAGGGTCTCTCTCTGCTTTTCTGAACAAGGAATTGTAAGATATCTAACAATGCAGTAAATCCACCACAACTGGCTTTCAGGCTACGCTCTGTTTGCTTCTCTCAAATATTTACGGTACTTTACTGATTCCAGCTAGTCTTGCACAATCTGAAATCTCTCTCAAACTCTTTTTTCAGTTGCCAGGGAAACATGGAAACAAAGCTCCTCCTCCCACAAGTAACAGTCACAGTTTCTGTGCTGGGAAATTCACAGGCAGAGCACTTCTTTAGCAATGAGGCTCCTGCAGGGAAAACCATCTTCCTGGTTCCAGTGTAACTTCATGCCTTCTTAAAAATATCAAATGGCAGCAAAGCAATATGGGACTAGAATCTGAACACAAACAGCAAGAGGATCATGCCAGTACGAGAAATCAGAAGTCATGTCAGATGGTTTTCTCATTCAAGAGTACCTTCAGCTTTGGGCATGCCTCTCCCTTCTAATGCAAAAGATCACTTTGTATTGTTCTTGGACTCGGTGAAGTTTGAACAGGTAAATAATATTAGAGCAATTTTAGTACTCACACAGGTTGGAGACAAGAGAAATTCTTGGTATTTAAATCCACATGATGCAAGTGTTTGCACAAGTTCAATTCTGGCAGCGAAAAGAATCAAAAAGCAATTACTTCACACAGCCTTTAGGCCCTTTTTTATTGCAAATAAAAACACATGAAATGCGACATCATATGTATCAAGGCATTCAGTGAAAGAACTGGGACAGCAAATTACAGATATGGCGCCATCCATTTCTGAACTTGACAGACAACACAAAAAGTTCAGTGTTAGTGACTATTACACATTCACAGGGATCTACTACAGTGCAAATGCCCCCTCAAAAAACATCCAGTCTCTAGGAGAGTACTTGGAGTGAGTCAGCGAGAAAAATAATCCGAGGGCAAGAAAGTCCCTCTATTTGGAATCATAAAACAGGAGATTAAAGCCACTACAAATAGCTCACTACTTCCCTCTGCTCAGATACACAGCACCAGCCAAGCCGAAGGAAAAGGTTAACTCAAGGGATGACAAAAACAGGTGGCTTTGATAATAAGTGAGATAGGACTTAAACAATGGGAAAACACTGCAATGGAAATAATCTTAAAAAGACTTGTCTTTTCTACTCCATGCAGACTGCAGTAGGCTGGAACTATACAGCAGGCAGGAGCTGTGACCTGTATATGACACTGCACCCCAAGTGCCATAGGAGAAAGCAAGCATTCTAACTGGGGTGTTTTCTGAACTACAGCTTGTTCCAAGCACCGGCCAGAAAGGCATAGCCTGGGGAATCACAGGGAATAGAGCAGAGAACCACAAACACTGAACCAATGAGAGAGCTGAGCATGACTCCCAGATGCCTGTCAAACTCATTAAGGAGCATGATATCCAGAGTGGCTGCTCTTGGTGCTTTAAGGAATGTTGCGGAAAGATCCTACTTGATTACAGCAGGAACTGAGAAGGAAGACTGCAACCTTCTGTCTCCTCTTTTGGCCACAAGAGAGGAGAATACTCCTGCTGTCAGGAGGTAATTAGGCAATGACACCTTTACTCTTCTACATTTCAGACCAAGACCATATACAGTCTTCAATACTGTATCTCTGAACCATTTGAGGGCAGCCCTGAACCAGGGCTGATACTATCAACCTTCTATCACTATCAAGAAAGCCCCCGGCCTGTACTGTGGTCTTAACATAAGATGACATGGGCTCCTGTCACAAATAAAACCCTAAAACCTCTGAAGTGCTATGCCTATTGTTATTTTTCTTTGAAAACTAGTATGACCCTTTCTAAAGGAGATGGGATCATCGAAATTAATGGAATCAACTTGTTACAACATATTTTATCTGATGAGAGAAATAAATAGTTATTTAGCAAGTTTCTTTCACAATCTAAGATTTTAAGTCCTAAATTTAAAACATATGTTTAACCTATAGCTGCTACCTATCCCATATCACTCTATTTTGTTAATTCAAATTCTAGGAAATAAAAATCCCACCTCCCCTTTCTAAAGAAAATATTCTTTAATACAAACTAAACCCTGCATAAATTAATTAGACTTTACCTTGCAGAAGAAGATTCAAATCCTTTAACATTTTCTAGTAGTAGGTATTTTGGAAGCTTCTGAAGCCTAAGAAGAAAAAAATCAAAACAGAATAACAAGATGCAAACTACGTTATATACACCCACAGATTTTTAGCTACCAGAAAGATCAAAGTATTTCCATATCATGCTAGCTGTTAAAAGTTTAGCATCCTTCAAAAATGTACCTCAAATCATTCCCAACTGAATTGAAAATGTGGACTGCCGGTAAAAACAAACCCCATTTATGTTCAGAAGAACAGCTGTACCCACCTGTAGCCCATGCATATACTTTTGAAAATGCTTACTGCTGTTCATTTCCTAAAGCAGAATATTAATATTCAGTAGATTGAGTTTGTAATAAAAAAGATAATTGTTGGGGAGAAAAAAGATCCCTATTTATCCATAAAACTTTTGTTTCCAAGTGCTTATACCTGCAATCAATGTCAAAATGTCACATCAACTTTAGTGATAAGACATTAGAACGAGTGTTCATCTAACTGATTCAAGCAATGCAACATGTTTAAAGCTCAAACTGCAGATAACCTTAATTTTCTATACTTTTTCATTTTGATGGGGGGAAGGGAAGAAGGCACCTGAGGTTTAGCAAGATCAGTGCAAAGGTCTGGAAATAGGCACATTCCAAAACCAGCATTTTAAATCTCTGGAGAAATGAACATGCCCAAACCATGCTTGGGACCATTCCAACAATTTAGAAGCAAAGATGATTCAGATTCAACTTTCTGGGAACATTTTGTGACATTAATTCTCTAGTAAGGTTAATGTAGATAAAGAATGTCTGTCACACACTGGGATCGCAGAACAGCATACAGAAACAGGGTATTTATCCTCTCAGGGAGCAGCTCTGTGCTTATTTAAGTCAGTAAGTTACTCTGGACTTCCATCAGTCCAAATCACAGCAGAATTTGTTTTAGCACATTCTTAACTACCACCAGTTATTGACATTCACATGAATAAAAGAACCAATGCATCTCACAAGAAACTGGAAAATGGACAAGATACTATGCCAAATTTAAAAATACTAAGAGTGAAAAAAAAAACAGAAAAAAGCAGCAGTAGCAGCTACATTCCTTGCAGAGGAATGGAGAATGTATCTGCTGGTATGTTTACCCACACTGATCATCATCATCATCACCTACTATGAAACTTCTTTTTATAGTAATGAACCCAGACCAAATGCAAGAGCTCATACAGGATCAACAGATCACAAGACAAGTAATCACCATACAAAGAGTAAGTGTTAAGTACTTGGCAGGTATTAATATTACAAATGTCTCTATAAAAGCAGCACTTTGAGGTCTTAGCACTGGATTTCCCCAGTTATGCCTGGGACATGATATACAGACATTATCTTGACCATTTGGCTCAGACTTTGTTTTCCAGCTGGGTGATCCAAGAATTTCCCAGGTCTTTCCAGTTCTTGAAATTGTCCTTTCCATATCCTGAAATTGTCCTTTCCGTATCTCTAGGTTATTTGTTTTGCCAGGTTATCTTTGAGCCTCATTTCAGCAACATTTCATTATAAAAGGCTGAGCAAAAGGTAAGAATGTCCACAGAATGAGAAATTATTTTACAGTTTTGATAAACTGCACATATGCCATATCAATTTAGAATGTAAAGTGGTAATTTTTATTTCAAGAATTTCCCTTTTGGAGGCTGAAATACTCCATACTCAATGTCTGGCAAACATATCATATACAAAAAAAAAACCCAAACCACTATCTCACTAAAACATAAAACTAAATTGAGCAACTCTGCAGAAGCCACCATTTTGAACATATTATAGACTGCTTACATTAAGTGCTGCCTCCAGAAACAACCTGCCCAAGGGAGATAAGTGACACGAGCAGCGTCTCATGGGGTGTTGAGATAACACAGTCACAGCCAAGCCCAGCTGCTTTGCATCGTCATGACGAAAAACATGTCCTGTAGTGTCTAAAGCTTTGGTTTTGAGACGGAAAAGTTTCTGCCCCTTATCCAGCTAAACCCACGGCAACCAGGAAGCAGCATTTCCCTATTAATGCACAACAGTGTCCTAAAAGCAGTCAGCCTCTCCACTGCGTCTCAGTTCAATGGAAAGGAATACTGAAGTCAGGATTCCCTTAAGGGAAGGTACTATTATTCCCACAAATTAGAAACTTACATACTGTTTTTTTAGATAATTTTGAAATTTCTGATGGCCTGTGTTACATTCCTTGTTCCACAAAAGACATCCTCTGCGACTTCTGAAAAACCCAAGTTCTCTCCCTACTCTTGTGTCTCTGACAAAAGCACAGGGAGTAGTAATAACCATTCTTTTTACCTATTATTGTCTAACTTACTGGGCTGCAGAATCTGTATTGTGTTCTGTTCTGTGCTCTCTGCCACAGATTTCTTAGGTAATCCCTGCTAAGTCACTCAGCCCCTCTGTGTCTGCATTCTCTATCTGATGATGACAAGGGCAGAGACAGTCCCACTTAATGTTGCTGGCTGCAAAAAATTTCTGGGTGAAGGTTGAAGACCCTTTTCTCTCAGTGATAACAGCAGTTTGAAAGAAAGGCTGTTTGGTACTGGTTTTCTTCTGTGCTGAAACCATTCATTAAAAAGAAAAAAAAAAAGGAGAGCGAGCAAACATCCCTTCATCCTCCTGGAACCCTGAGAGTAAGATTAAAACCAAAGGAGGAATACAGAGAGAATGGGTGTCCAGCCTCAAGCCAAAACAGGACTGCCAGGAATGGTGAGTGTCTGGTGGACTGTAACTGATGCCAATCCTCAGGCTCATGTCAATTGATGCCCACTGGACATCTCAATCCAGAGCACAGATTTTTGCTGTATAATCTCCCAGAACCACTGCTTGCTCTGCTTCCCCAGGAAGAGTTCTTTACTGTGTTATGCATCTCTTCCTAAAAAAAGACTACATACATTGCTCAGAACTGATTTTTAACACTCTCAGTAAAAACAGATCAGCAAAAACCACTTTGCTTGGATTTACAGTTTCAAAATTCAAGGCATAAATAATACAAATAATTAAAGCTATTTTATTAGGAACTGGGATCTGAACAGGCAAAAAATGACAGATGAATACAAAGACAATGACACTATTCAGAAAATGCAGTGTTATTTGAATTCTTTGGTATTACTACTCAAACTAATGAATTGTACTACAAACCAAAAATACACAGTCTGCCCCGAGATATCTAGAAGCATCACCAAAAAGACAGAACAGAGACTTTAAGAAAGAATCAAAGAATCATATTGTGTAGTCAGTAAGAGATTTAAACAGTTTCAAATGTTGCCTCTTCAAAAGATGACTGAATGTTGAATCTAAGCTTCTTTAACTTGATATTTCAAACAATTTTCATGCTTCCTTGAGGCCAATTGGCAAACCTGTTGGCAAACCTATCATCTACTCCTGCTTCTGCACAAAATCAATGCAAATTTGATAATGAACTGAACTCATTTTTTTCACTTATGAAATAGCAGCAGTTTAAACAGACACAATAAAAAGGATACCAGACAATGAAAATATATACAGAAATAGTGAGATGATTATGGCATTAATAAAACACAAGTATTTGTAAGTTACATATGATCATGTGAAAACAAACAAATAATACAACACAGCACTAGTAGTATCCTTGTAAAATATTACAGATGACCTGTCTCACTGAAATATAGGAGACCCACTTAGTTATAACAAATGCTGTAGAATGGAGGCAGAAGGTCATTTATACCTTGGTAGAATATCAAGTATATAGAGAAAGCTCCTTGTCCGTGGATCTGATACATCCCCTTGACGGCCAATTCTAAGAAAGAACAAAGAAACACCTGGGTATTACTTGGAGCAGACAGACATTTGAGTTACATTTTTCTACAGAATGCTGACACCTTTTCATTTGAGTTTCAAAAGGGGATTCTGCAAAAGCATCATGTGCAGACATGAGGCCATGCTCATGAAGGAGGTGTCCTAAGAGATGCTCTAAAGAACAAAAGCCTGCCCTGGAATCCATCCGCTCACAGCAAAGTTAAAATCCAAGTATTCAGTAATGAAATCCACTCCCCAGCCTGCAAAGTGTTTAGCATTCTGGTCTTGTCCAGCAAACTCTTTGAACATACTTGGCTCTGAAAGAACAAAAAAACCCCACAGGGTTTCTGGGAATACCCTGCTATTTTGCACTGAATATATTAAATTATTTCTATGAATTAAAGCCTTAGTGCTCACCCTTTTGCAGCATCCAGTGCCATGTGAATAACTTTGTAACCAGTTTAGTAACATTAAACTGAGCAGATTATGTAGGTTACAAAAATAATAAGAATTCCAGGCCTGCCTTTCCCTAGCTTATATTTGTATTAGCTCTTAAAAAAATAGTAAATTTTTTGTAGAAGAGCTTTAGTATGTCTGTAAATTATCATTCATACAGAGATTTTTCTTTTCACTGCATTATAAAAGAAACTGAAGAAATGATTCCTATATACATTATAGGTTTGCACTAATAATTTTTTGAAGAGTAGCATCACTTTTGAGGGATTTCTTTTTAATCTTAGAGCGTTCAATGACATTTACTTTCTTACATAAGCAGTTTCATCACCATCTTTTTCATGTAGCTACTACATTGCATGAGTGCACTTACCAGAATCTTATCTCCACTGGTCACTGCTGACAAATGGCAAGAATTACAAACTAATCTGACAAATAACATCTCAGTAAACTGAGTTCTTAATCAGCAAGCTATTTCTCTATATCATCCACAAAATCACTTCAAAGCCATTATCCTTTTGTCTTGGCTAACATACAAATATTCCTCAGAATAAACTATCTGTGTGCATGTGTAATTTTACAAATAAAAACAGATTACACTTTTAAGTCTCAGTCAGAACTCAAAAATTGCAATCCTCCTTCTGGAGTTGCCCCGGAAAAACATTAGATTTATATCTAAAAGGAAAGGCAGCACTCCTAAACAGCAAAATCTTCATAATGCACTATTAGAGGAACAATACAGTATACAAAATAGGTGCTGTAAGAACCTTACTACATTTAAACTGAATTAATATCTACATATTACAAGAAATGTGGTCAATAATTAAGATGCAATTTGCAGCATTTCTTTCTTTTAGTAAACATCATGGTGAGCAGAGCCTTAATTTTTGCTAAGGAAGAGAAAGATACACAGATGAACCACACATAGTGTAACTCTTGAGAACTAGTATGACCCTTTCTAAAGGAGACAGGATCACCGAATAAAATCAACAGAGTCAACGTGTTACAACATATATCATGTCCTCACAGAAATAAATAGTTATTTAGAAAGTTCCTTTCACAAGCTAAGATTTTAATTCCTACATTTAAACTGTATTTTTAACCCCCAGCTGCCAGATGGGACAGCTCTTTTGTTACCTCCTTGGACAGTATATATTGCAGTAACTGCACTTTTTTCTCCACGTGTGCTGTATCTACCTTGTAAATGGTTGACAGGGAGGACTCATCAAAATCATATCAAAAGATAATCTGTCAAATTCTTTCAGTGTTATGCCCTGAAAAGGAAAAAAAATAGAAGACTGAGTTGAAAACTGGAAGAAACTCTTAAGTCATCTTTCAGATCAAACTGCCCAGCTTATTTCTTCTATGTGCTACATCTAGGAAAAAAACAAGTAATCTCCCACTTGACCCAATAATTTCAAAATCTTTTCTACCTTGGCAACCCACACAATGCAAATATGCATTCACTGCTTTGAATATGAAACAAAACACCAATAATTTTAGCATCTCTCCATAAACTTGAGGGGTTTATCTACTTCTTTTTTCCGAAAAGATGTATAGTGGCTCCTTCTGTAGATACTGACCTGTTATTTTCCCCAAATAAGTAACATTATCTAGATATGAAGACATTGTACATCAAAACCAGTGTTCAAAATATATGAAAAATATTTGTTCTTTTAGAAAGACAAAACTTCTGCAAAGAACAGTAGCTCAAATTTTAACATGATAATTTTTACAGGTCAAAACTATGGGTTTTAATTTTTAGGAGTTCATTAGCAATGCATCCTACAGAAGAGTTAATTTCATTTGCATTTTTGTCCACTAAAAATTCCTTAAAGACACTGTATGTCTGAAAGCTCTACTCTGCAAAAACATCTCTGTTCAGAAAAGAAAGTATGAGGTTAGTGGTATGAATTAATTACACAAGTAAAAGTTCCTCTAGACTAAATTTTAACCAACACTAGAGGGACAACATATTAATGGGTTAGGAGGAGGGAAGAAGGAAAATTATCAAATAACTATGAACTGGACAAAGAAAGCACTGCCTTACATATTTTGAGGGATACCTATACAGCAAAGATACCACAACTGCCCTCAGAAATTACACAAAAACTGCCATTTTTCCTAATAAATTTGAAGAAGGTCTTACTGACTGTAATAACCTGTTCTTGTCTACTATAAGGAGACACAGGTAAGCATTCTTCTTCTTTTTCCATTATATAACTGTAAACTATCACTTAGCCTTTTATTATTGGGTGCTGAATAAGCATTTAACCTTTAGCCATCTATTTAATTCTTACTTAAGCTCATGTTTTAAAACAGACACAGTATCTTTCTTTTACTGTCCTGTTGTAAAGCTGTAAAAGAAGATTAGGAAGTATACAGTAATTTCTAATTAAATTCAGGCAAAACTGCATGCCTACATTGCNTTATGTTTATCTGAGGTCAACTATAACTACAAAACAAAGGCATGCCTCCAAATAATTAAATTAAATTCTTTCAAAGTACATGAAAATATTTTTTTAATCTAAAAATATGATTTTTCACATTCCTTTACTGGTGGTAAGCATTGCTCTTGACACTTATATAACCTTTCTTGATGCAGCAGTCAAGACTTCAAGGCAAAGACTGCAGTGTGAATATCTCTCTAACTGCAACAAGCAATCACAGCACTGGAAATCAAAGTTATTGTAAAAACTGCTTTATTTATAACCACACAAATCTTTTTGTTTCTCTCGTTACTAATAAGGATAGTGAAAACAAGTTATATCTACAAATGCCAGACTACAGTAAAAAATACATTAATTACTCACCTCAATAGTCTTTGCCCATAATGGTGTGCTGGGAAAGTTGTGCTTATAAACATCATTGGCAAGAGTATTCACATCAACAGCAGCAACAACTTCTGCATATGTGCAACTTTCTAAAATTAAAAAAAGTTGAAACTGTAGCTTTTTTTACTGCTTTTGGAAGAGTGTGTTTGCTCAGTTGTGCTACAGCTATGCTCAAAAACAAAAGGCAAATGACACAATCAAACTCTGCTGTGTTGCCTTTAAAACTCTGTGCGAAAAATACAGTTTGTCTAATCATATGGGCAATATTTCCCTTCCTCATGTATCCAAAAACGGTAATCAGTAGATACATAAACTCCAAACAGGGTGCATCTCTACAACACTCTCACCTGCACTCTGCTGGTCTGTGGCCAGCAAGTTTCTCAGCTACAGGAAAGCAGCCCAAGGAAACCTGCTGAGCACCCCCTGCCACTGCCTGTGCCTTTCCACCCACTAACAACTTTACAGGAACTAAACCTGCTATTTTAGAAGTATACTACTTCTCATTATAAAAAATGGCACCAATAAGTATGTTTGAGGCACATGTGCTCTTCCACCAAACCTTTTAAGTTGCCTGAAAAACATTTGTGTTTATATTTCAGTAAAACCTTAGGCCTCAAACCCAAATGCTGCCTCCTCCGAGTTCAAGGTCCTCAAAATAACAAACTCCTCTCTTGATATCAAAGGAATTGCTTCTGGACACTTAGAGGTGTTATTGAACAGATGAGAGGACAGTGTACTAAATCTACTGACAACTAAAACCCTGAAAGAAAAATATACTAAAAAGAATGTAAATAAGAAATGGTTAATCTATAGAGTAACAATAAAAGATTCTACAGAAGCTAAAGAGATATAAAGAGTGGCAATTCCACTGCTCATCATGTCATACTATTTATTATTACTAACCACAATACCTTCTCTGAGGCTTTTTCTCCAGGACGATGGGCTGTGGTCACTGTTACAGCCAGAGGCAGCAAACAGATCATACACATAAGATCAGTTGCAACCACCAGGATATTTATATCATGCTCAGCATTACAAAGCCCCAGATGAAACACAAGCAATTTAAAAAAAAATCTGTAAACCAAAAGAAACAAGGCAAATAACCACATGCCTTTGAATAGTCTCACAATATGCTCAAGTAACACATTAACAAATGACCTTATGAGACAGCTCATGAATTACTGCTAGTCAGCTAATTAGTTACAGTTTGAGAGGATGAAAACCAAACTGTGATGAACCCAGTGGACCTCATTGTGAATGATGCAGTTATTGTCCATCTACTATCTCGCAGGTTTCCAAGGCCATCTTGGTCAAAACTAAGATGAAAGAGAAATCTGGGTAGTGGAAAGCTTGTAGCAAACATTTCAACAAGGACAAAGCTGGTTCTTCTTGGTTTACTTGTGTGACAGAGGGCAAAAAGATAAGGATTTTCACAAGATAAATATTTACAGACCATTAAGGGTCAACATACAAATCATTATTTGACATTACTGTCTTGACCTTTTGACCATAAGTTGTAACTGAGAATTAAACACAGGTGTAACTCACAAGGACAATAGAACGACTACACCTGAGATTACAGAACAGGTATGTTAACACTGACACCTAGCGTGAAAAGAAACTGCTTGACTGTCTCAACTGAACAAACATATTCAAGAACCAACATTTTCATCTTCCTAACAAAGCTATGACATCCAAGTAACAGGAACAAACTTCAAATACTGTTTAAGAGATTGCTTTTCTCAATTTATTCTTTCAGTTCTTAAAAGATATGATCCTGACAAGCTGACCCTTACTGCATTTTCCAGGCACCAGAAGAAAAATAAAATTAAAGAAATTAAGAAGCTCGGTTATTATCTAAATCAACACATAGTTTAAAAAGGACAATTGGGAAGACAAGCTTTGTGCTTTCTCTCGTGACTCATGATTCAGATACTTATCTTTATTACTGCCACTAATCCAATCTCTCCATGCACACATACAAGAAAAAAGACATACTGTGGATCTGCATCAAGGGACTTCACAGGCCCAACAGCCTGGAAATACTGAAAGGGACCACAGAGCTAATAGTAATGAATGGAATCCCCTTGCAATGACATGTTCAGTCTAAACCAGAGATGTTAACCAGCATGGAGAAATGACAGGAACTTTTCCTGAACTATTCCACCTGATATCCTCTCTTCCCAATTGAAAGACCTGATAATTTTTTCAAAAGTTCTCCTCCTTTTGACTTCAAATCTGTGGCTCACTTGGGAGCTCCTGTTACAGAACAGGCTCCCTCTAAAAGCTGATTAAGCGTATTTGTGTGGAAATACCCTGGAAACGCATGAAGGAGCTTGAGCAGACAAGCAGATCTCACACATCCAACCTAACAAAGAAAAGCTTGTGTAAATTTCAAACTATGTGAGAATACATTTCTAAAGGATTTCTGAAATTTAAATAACTTCTCCTCAAACTGTGATAGTCTGCTTTGCTATAGCAATTATACTTACTGCTTGAAAATGACTATTAGGAGTGTATCATAAAAAAACTCTTGAAAGCAGAATCTAAGAAAAACAGAATCATGACTGTGCCTAACTATCCCTGCTGACTAAAGACACAAAACCAACTCGGGAATTGCTGACTTGGTGAGATGTTCGATCAGCTCCCCAAAATACACAGCAGAGATTCAAGACAGAAATAGATACAGCTCTGGAGACTTTTTTCCCTCCCAAACAAGTATATTCAATTTTCAAAACACAGCCATTTAAGAGAATTATAACTATGCAGAAACCATAAAATTTTATTCAAACTAATCAAAAATAACACACATTTCAAAAGTGAAACTAAGAGGCTGCTGGAATACTTGATTTGCAAGATTCCTCAACACCACAGTTTTTGAACTAAGACTTGGCCTTTCTGAACAATTTGTAGTTCAAACAGAAGCCACAGGCATGATGGGGAAGTTACTGAGGGAGGTGTTTTAGCTTATTTTTAGACAGACTAGATTGTAGTATTCTCTCTTCATTGAAAGCAGGTGAAATCAAATTTGTATGGTCCAATTAGTAAAGTACTGATTTTGGACTTAATGCTTAAAACCTCCAGGGCTCACACAGCAGAAGCTCTTTAATTGTTATTTAAACTGCCTGAAGAGGCAGCTATCAAACTTTCGGTCCCAGTTCTCTACTTTGTCCTGTACATGATGTTTGCAAGCCATATCAGCTGTGAAACAGACACCACTGAGTGACAAGGACACTGCTGTAATGCTTGGAAGGTGTGGTGTCTGTAACAAAGGAAGACAGGATATGTGCATTAGCTTCTGATTTGGAAAAAAACAAACCCAAGGGTGCCATTCTCAAACGCCAAAAATAAAAATTCTGACATTACAGGATCTGTCCTTTTTCTCTCCAGAACTGATCCCTTTGTCGTGTGTTTGTAGCAGACCTTAAAATTAACATAGATCTGTTTATATTACTACTGTACTTTTGTAGTAAGAGTCATCAATGTCAACAGAGCACATGAACACCCTGTGTTTGCCGCAAGGGCAGCCTGGTGGATTCCAGCATATTGGAAATACGGATGCAGAACCATTATCTGTTCTAACAGATATATGGACACAGATGGGAAGGACAAGATGAGTCACATGTTTTTACAGTCCTGTTTCCTTCTAAAACAGAGAGCAAAGATTTCATTTCTGAGTTGTCAGCTCTTGCCTGAAATTATTAGACTGAACTGCCTCTGGTTACAGTCAACAGGACTATCAGTAAACTCGATACTTGCTTCCTGCAGGATACTTAGCAACTTTTTCCTCTGTTCTATTTGCACAGGATTTGTTCATGTTCAGCCATACCAATTTTAGAAACTTACATTAAAGCACAGCGGGTACCATCCTGTGCTACAAAGGGCTATATTTTAGAAAAGCATTAAATCAAAATGAGTTTAGGTGTAAAAACTTGCTCAAACCAGCAATATTTTTGTTTTGCTTTGTGCTGAATCCTAAAGCTGCTTTCCAGTTTTGTGTCCCCTGCCTCTCCTGGAGGGATGCCTATGCCCAATGTATCACACACAACACCTTATTATGCTGTGCAATTCACAGAGACAATCAAATAAAGTGAATAAACAGCCATGACAAAGTACAAGAGACTCAAATTCTTACTCTGTAAAATTGAAATGTAATAATTGCAAAGGAAAAATATCACCAAGTATGTCCCTTTATGTTTTACACAAACAGACTTTATTTCAGTGACCTGGGAGAATTCAAATGCCTGTGGCAGGGACGTGCAGTCCACTTTTCATGGGAAAACTGCCTCAATTACTAAGCCAGTTGAGGTTTATTTTGTTTGGGAATGAGGAGGAGCAGGCTGTTTGTTTGATGGAAAGTTGCTAAGGAAATGAATTTGTAGCCATAGATTTTCTAAAAATAACACATTATTTTTCACTGCAGAAACTCTGCATTTCATGTATAAAGAATAAAATCACTCACATACACATAAAGATTTAACATATGCTTAGACATATATGATTTAAACATCAACCTTTATAAATCCCATAAGGTTTGGTGTCCAGAGTGGGAAGAAGGACGAAATGCACTTCCATCTCTTTGCTACCTCAATCTTTCAAGACTGTGAATATGAACAGACTCACTGACTTCTGATCTTAAGCTTGACGTTCTAAATTGTATCTTGTTGCACGTCTTTGGAGTTTAAAGCATCCAAGCTCTAAATCTAGAAATTCTGCGTATGCTGAATTGTCTACAGCTTGACAATCCTGAAGATTTTTCTTTTTGAGCTTTAGAGTGAAACCTGAATTCAGGAACTGCCTTCTCTTCACTATCAAAAAGAACCTGATTCAACCATGATTGTACTCATAACTTCTATGTACTCTAAACAGAGAAACACTTACAAGACAGTATAAACTTCCATGAATATGTGAAAATTCAATTATTTCTACCTGCAGAATCTCAAAACCAATTGTGTACTATTTGGTGCTACATGAATTCCACTTTAGTGGCAGCTGCCAAAACAGCGAACACCCTCATCCCACAAGTTCAAGAATATGGTGTCATAAAACTAAGTTTACAGAAGATTACAGCCAAAATGGGCATCCAGGTAGGAAAGGCAGCATCAAATTTCCTGAAAAATACCTGTCTGCCAGTTGAAAACACCGGCAATTTCACAGAAAAGCAGAGAGCTGGACGAGCTCTGCTAACCACAACTGGCCACATAACATGGGCAGGAACCAGCACTGAGCCACTGCTTGCCAGAGCTGCAAAATCCCTTTTGTAGAACAAGGCAATTTCTTGGTGTGCTGCCACTGAAATATTCCACACTCTTTCTGTTTCCTACATGTTCCTATTATTTCTCTTGGCTGTATAGATTCACTAGAAACCTTATGAAGAAAATATATTATTATACATAATCTTCATCTCTTGTGGCTAATGAAAGCACTGGCAAAATAAAGGTCTTTCTTTCAAGCTTCATATTTTTATGGAAAAAAGCCACAACCCTTCTAATATTTCTATACTTGATTTAAATGGAAGATGCCAAAAAATCTTCCACTTGCTAAATGACAGCCAAAAAAAAATGGATCAGAGACCTTTTCAAACAGCATGGTTTCATGTACACGCGTAGTCCTAAAGCACATAAGAAACCCTGTTATCAGAGTACTTACAGAAGAACATTCACTTTTTTCTGTTTCATTTGCACGTAAAAGCAAACACTTAAATGCCCCTTGACTGTATTTGGTTTCTTTATAAACTGTGCAAGAAAACTGAATCCAGATGTCTAAGGGACTTAAAAAACCAGCAGAAATTATCAAAATTCCCGAGTATATCTACACCACACAAATGAAATCCAATTCATCAAACCCAGCTCTATACAATAACCTGTCATTTAATACATAATTCAGAGCAAATTCCATAGAACCCTTCTTATTCATATTGCCTGACTACTACTTTTAACAACACTCTAAACAATGTTTTCATCTAGAATTTTATGGTGGAACCTTTTCTAAGAGAACACAATGCTTATGTGCTGAGTTCTCATATGCTTCCCAGAAAAACAATACTCAGATTGAAAAATGTTATACCAACTGTAATGCAAATAGCGTTGTGTCCATTGACTTTACAAATTTTAATTGGCACTTAACCATTTAGTACTAGTCAAGATCGCTCACACAAATAATACCTTAAATGTCATCTTACACGCAGTCCTTTCATCTGCTTTGGCTGATACCACTACAGAAAAACCTCAGTCTCACTATTCACACATACTCAATTTCTCCAGTCAACTGTAAACCCAGAAGAACAGATATTACAACATACACTGACACTGAAGCAGTTTGGTTTAGCAAGTTCAAAAACAGTAAACTTGGAAATAAATTTACCTTTTCAGGAAATAATACAAGGGGTTTGGTTAATTCCTTCGGCCTCCAAACTACACAATATAGGTGACATGATTTCAAACCTTGTGTAGCAATTATCCATTGGGGTTTCACCAATTCTGTTTATGTTTTGGATACAAGTTTACAGTATTCTGATAATCTAATGCCACATTCTCAACATTCCTGTCCTTTTAAGTATTTACTGAGTTGCAAATGGTGTTTCCTTAGGTGGAAATTCAGGAAGTATCACATAGTATCATAGAATCGATTGAGTTGGAAAAGACCTGAGAGATCATCAAGTCAATCCTTGGTCCATCTCCAGTCCCTTTACCAGCACGACATCATCATCTAGCACGACAATTTGTTAACAATTGCAGCACACTAAGACATTTATTATTATGGCAAAAACATTGCCAGATAACTCAGTAACAAGTCGAGGACCATGGTGTGGGCTCAGTTTCAGGAAGCAGTCCACTTTCTGTGAAAACATGAACATTGTCCACAGCATGTAGACAGCTCCCCATCACCTCAGACATACAGCTACTAGAAAAGCAACGTGTCACCATCACAGCTATGAACACTGTACAAAGCAAACACACTCTTTTCATTCCACAAAAACTCAAAAATCTGCAGTTCCACAAAAAGATACACTTTGTTCTTAATATTCTAAGAATGTCTCTAGAAATAAGGAAAACAGATCCTTAAAACAGGTGGTTAGGAACAACATATGAACCTATTTTGTGTAGTTTTACATATTATAAATACATATTTTATATATTTATATATAAAATACATATACACCTTCAAGCACAAATAGGATAGTAGAAAAAAATGCCAAATTGACAATTATAAGTAAATAAATTATGCTAAATGGATTCCACTCTGTAAGCATACTTATAATAATACATAGTGTCCTGAAAAAAATAACAAGATATGGCCAGTTTCTACCTGGTATTTCTACGGCAATTCTGTCTGTTGTAAAGTATAATAAAAGGGCTGCTAGTGCTTCCGAAGGCTGAAGGTTTTGAAGGATTGTAGTTACAATTATTATGGTGATCCTCATAAATTATGCTAATGTGTGCTGAAACCTGGATTTCCAAGTAATAAGGCCCAGGGTACTTTGCAAAGGAAATCAATAGTACTGGCTCAATTTTTTATTTCAGGAAACCAATTTACAGTCTACAGGGCTTTCTGAAGGTCACCCAGATCATGCTTTTAACAATTCAACAAATGGAGCTCCGGGATTCCTTGTACCAAATCAAACACTCACCTGAGCACATGGGCATGGGTGAGCTCTTGATATCAGTTCAAATCCCATATTCTGTTTTCATGTTTATAAAACGTTATACCAGCCTCAGATGCTCAGGCTCATACTGGAACACTCATCAGGTATTCACCTACCTACGTGCCAGGAAAACCAAGCCCACGTGCATGCCCATGGGACACCTGGATAAGGAACACCTGGACAACTGAGATATCAGCCCATGCATCTCAATGGCCCCGACCATATTTGCAGCTGGGGCGCGTTTGCATTAGGCAGAGCATACAGCAACAAACACAAAACCACGGCCTTTCCAGAAGCAGCTGCATGGGACAAAGAAGACGCACGGATCCCTCATTTCCATCCCAGCGTGTCCCTGGACACGCGGTGTCGACACCCTGCCTGGGGAAGGGGCTGTGGAAGCAGAGGGGCCACCTTGGCGGGCCCCACGAATGGCGTCCCGCACAGCGCCCTCTCCCAGAGTCGGGGTCCCCTCGCGAAGCAGGAGCCCCCGCGGGCGGGTCGGGGAGGCCGCCGATACCTCTGAGGGCCTGGTGCATGCCCCCGATGCCGCTGTACAGCTCCAGCACCCGCAGCGGCGCCATGCCGGCCAGCGCGCCCGCCCCGCCCGGCCCGCGGCTCCCGGAGCACCGCCCGCCCGTTCCGCCGCTCTTTGGTTCCCCC
>VWZD01008620.1:66949-181090 GCA_013396695.1 Sakesphorus luctuosus
CCCCCTCCCCGCCCCGGCCCCGCAGCGCGCTCAGGACCCTCCCGGCTCGGCCTCGGAGGAGGAGGAAGAGGAGAAGGGAGAGGCCGAGCCCATCCCCCGTTCAGCCGGCCCCGTGCAGCGCGTGGGGCGGGGGCTGCCCCCGGCCCCCACCTGCGCCCCGCGGGCAGCAAGCGCTGGGCAGGAGGAGCCGCCCCGGCCGGGACCCCGCGGGGCCATCGCGGGCAGCGAGGGCGGCCCCGGCACGGGGAGCAGAGCGGGATGTGGGGCGGGCAAAGGGGCTGAGCCCCAAGGAGGGTGGGTGCTGTCCGGCTGGGCAGCCCATACACATGTCCTTGTCCGTGTCGAGCGTGATTTCGGCCTTAGGGGATGATTTTGGGAAGTCATTTCAAAGCGTGCGCCGCTGGTGGAACAGGAAGGAGGGAAATAATGGTGAAACTGCCTTAATTTACCCCAACACCACGAAATTGGTGTTGCTAAATCGAAAAGGAAGAGGCTACACAATGACATTGTTGCCCATGAAAAGTAGTTTGTTTTTAAAACAAGTGTTATATGCATGCATACTCATACATATATATGTGTGTATATATATATATATATAAACCAAAGCACAAAGTAAATAGCTTGCAAACTGCTGTGTGGATTACCCACCACAGACAAGCAGACACTCATCTATGCCTCAGTTTGCAGATTCAGAGTGTAAAATGAAGATGAAACACACACAAAAAGAAGTGCCAAACGAAGTTAAACATGTTTCTCTAATAGTTTCTTGATTTAATTATATTTTTGTGGGGCCCCCTAGGAACCTGTCAAAAGTAAATCGGATTTGAGGAATATTTATTTTTTTCCTTAAAAGCTGCCTCACACAGCATGTCATAGTTCCTACCTTGACTTGCAGTGGACGAAGAAGTTTGAGCTGAAACTGGAGGACAAAAAAGGGTGAAATCTCCTGCCTTTCAACACACTGCTCCAGAATATGGGATGCACCAACTGTGGGAAATGGTGGAATTAAATACAAAATTTCATAGTAAGAATATTGGTCCTTGCCAGCTTTTTCAAAACAATTCTGTCATTCACCTATAGCTCTTCATTATCAAAGTTGGGGCTGCTGCTTTATTTGTCAGGCATGGAAATAAGCAGGTGACTAAAATAAGAAGTCCAACGTCTACTTCTAGGATTTGTGAAAGTAAGTGCAGCAGCTGAGGTACCAGAGGAGAGCATCACACGTTGCACCCAGCAGTAGGCAGGTTTCCTGAACGGGTGGTTGACAGAGAACTGAGAAACACTGAACAAAAATAGTAATGTGATGGCTGGAGGAAACAGTCATGGGACAAAGATGCTGAAGGCTCTGAAGGAAAGGGTTCAGGATGATTAAGATGGCTACAAAGAGAAAAGTTGTTATCAGCCAAGAAGTGACACTTCAGTGGAACCCCTTCAAAAATACAGATGCAAAGTGAAAACAAAGAAAATAGCAGCTTTTAGGCTATTGAAATTAGTAAAGCTGATGAATGATTCTGAACTTCTTGCCTTTCTGTTTCCATAACCTGTGGATCACAGCAATGCTCGATACTCTGATGAGTGGGAGCTGGAGTTAGCCAGAAGCAGTTCATTTGTTTGGAGAAATTAATATCAGACAGGGACAGAGCTGAGACCTATTTTTCCTTATCCTTTCCCTGACTCCAAGGTATTCTTGCCATTCACATACAGGAAAAGTGGAGTCTGATGGAAAAAGCAGCAGAGATGTCTCTGCTATGCTGGTGGCAGTAGAACATTCCCTGCTCAGAGAAAATCCTCCACCTACTTCTTCCACTGGTGTAGTAAACTGGAGAACCTGATCAACATACCTACAGTGGCAACAAAAAAAATTCATAAACTAGGTTTGGATTTTGTTGGCTTCCTCTTGCAAAGAATGGGAAACACCAAAATTTCCCTGGTGCTCATTTTCAAACCACTGCTAGTAGTCAGTTTTATAATTTTGTATAACTGTGTCAGCCCTAACCTGGTTCTTCTTATTAATTGATAGCTGCAAAAAGGACCAAAATTAAAACAGGGAAACTGGAAAGAGTTACTTGCAGTGCTCTTTCCTTTATAAAATGTAAAGTCAGCATTGTAATAACCATATATTTTGAATCCAATCTTACAAAATAGTATTTAAGGTATGCTGCTTATTTCAGAAACTGGGGCAATGGCCGAGAAGTGCTGAAATCCATGGCCATACATATCTTTCTTCTGAAAAAAACCAGAATGATGGCAGAAAGAGGATGAGGCCTCTGAAAGCATTTGTTCATACTTCACTCAGAAAATCTTGCTAATACATGTTGCCTCTTCCATAGGGCAGGCTAAATATTGCTCACACTTTGTCTTGTGACCCCTAAGCAGCCACATGTCTGCAAAATTTCCCAACTGGTTCTCTCTGACTTGCTGAAATTTGGATATTGTGACAACTCCTTCTTATGCTGTTCCTTGCACATAGTAAATCTCAAGGAACATTTCATTTCATTGACAGAGGAGATTAACACAAGAGTTGAAGTCCAATGTCCAGCCCTGGGCTCTAAACACTTTTTAGGACACAAGTATAGGCTGTTTCATATATGAATTATGGCTCCACAACATAGCTGGCTTTAAATAACAAGTGATAGGCTATTCTAAAATTATGTTAGTTTATTCTAAATGAGCACATCTACAGAACTATGATAAAGCATTGATGAAGCAGCTGTTTTCTTGACTCTAATGTATTTATAGTAAAATATATTTTCAGCAGTTGTATCATTTAATGATATTTTTAAAGATTTGACATAAGCATGTGGTATCAGCATTTTCATTGAGACAGCTTTTGAAAACCCCTACCTCCTACCAACTTGCAGCATTTCCTCAGTATGGAAGTTTCCAGAGTTTGCCCACATCTCTGATGAGTGGTATGATACAGGTAATCATGCTAGATTTGTAATTGTTGCCCTGGTAACCAACAAACACATCCAGTGAAACAGCTACGTGTGGTAAGAGGAACACACAGACAAAACCACTGCAGTATTTTCACTTCTTAGAATGCTTTAGAGTTGTTAAAAACGTTACCATTAGCAATGCTGCCAAAGAACATCACACAAACAGGGAAAAACTACAGCCTTAAGATTCCGCAATGTACTAGTCAACTGAAAGGTAAAATTACAAAACGGGATTGGACTGTGCACTCCTGTCCCCAAAGTGAGATGAAAAGATTTTCACTGTTGTGTTTCTGTAATTCACATCAGCAACAAATACTCACAAGACACACAAAACTTTTTATAGGCAGTTTAAGCCTTCTGCAGTTACATGTAACTCTCCTCACTGCCCTTCCTGCAGCAGAGCAGAGAGGAAGACACCAGCAGAGCCCCTGCCTGCCCCTGGCTATGAGCAGGAGGTTGCCAGTCTGCAGAGTGTGTCACTGGGTTTTATTGAGGCCATGAATGTAATCCCTCCAGGTAAGGCTGGGTGATGGAAAGTAGTAGACCTGTCGCTGTGAAGTGTTTGTGAGTATTTCCTCTATATTCAAAAAATGGAGAGAGAGCAAGAAAAATCTCCCTCTGCTGATACACCAGATGTTTAAAATTATCTTCACAGTGGTCAGGCAAAACTTCAGTTCAAGCAAATACCAATGTTGATGGCTGAGCAATGAAAAATGCTTCTTGTGTCTGAGCGTCTGCTATAACTTACTAAATACCTAAGTGAGGATCAGGAAGAATACACAGACATCTCAGCTGTCTAGAAGGGAAGCTCATGTTCTGGGTCAGAAATCACTGTGGCCAGAAAAGAATGTGAGGCATGTCATACCCTTGCAATGCAACTGCTGAATTGGAAAAAATCACTGCGACTGTATAGCATGAATTATTGTTTCCATAACCATTGGACCAGTAGGTTACTAATAAAACTGAAAACCTTTTGCAGTTTATCAAAATCAATCTGTACCGGATGTAATGTTTCAGAAGGGAATTTATCAGGCTCGGTTTCTGCTGAAGTGATGCTCAGTACAGGCAGCTGTCAGCCACAGATGTGGTGTTTCCAGGAAGCCTTGTGGGCTGTGCCCACATGGCTAAGGAAGCCTATGATTTTCATTTGTAATGCCATGCATCATGCATCTGCCATGCATCATATCACTAGAAGTCAAACCCACACTAAATCAAGCTTGTCAGCCTCTCCCAATGCATTTCTAAAAACTATATAGGAGAAGTTTGTGAAGCTGAAATTATTTGGAAGAGTGATCAGACACAAACACTTTTAACCTTTCATTTTTCAAATATATTAATAGTTCCATTTCAGGATTTTATTTTCATGTTCTGGTGCTATGGATATACTCTGTAGGAAATAAGGAATAAGATGGCATTGCTTCTCTAACTAAATCTTTACTTTTCTGGCTTAAATACATTTAAATCTAAGTAAATCTGGCCTGTTTGTTATGTTTGGCCTGCAATGGTCACCCTGGCTGGATGAGAGGCATATGTTTACATTATGTTATTGACTCTCTTGTTGTACTTACACATTCCAGTGCTTGACCAAAAAAAAAGGATAAAAACAGCTAGTAACAAAAACAATCAGACACACACATACACACAAAATCATATCAAACCTTTGCTGGACTGAAGAAAACAGACTCTGAGCTCCAAAAGGCCTGCTTCAGTCAGCCAAAAGATTGCTTGTGCAATGAATGTGTTTTGAATCAGACCCTTGAAGGGTCACAGGAAACGGGTGACAGCAGGCACAGAGCCAGGCGTTGTGGAGGGGGGATCAGTTCAGGATGAGGTAATGGTGTGGGAGATCCCAGCTTGCTTTCAGGGGCGGGAGGAAATGCTGTGGTGCCTGCTGCTCTGTCAGAGGGAGGGGAGAATGAAGCAAAGGAGACAAAAGAAGTGCAGACAGTGGGCCTAGATGAGTCTCTTATCATTTTACTTGAGGCAGGACTTTTCTCCTCCAGTATCCCCATATGATTTGCAGAACCTATAGTGTTCAAACTCAAAAAGACTTGCAGCTATGTGTCAGTGTTGGTTACACCTGGTGATCACAAGGCCATCTAGTATCACCTAAAGCTTTTGTACACCAGTCTTTTAAGCAGTTCAGCCCTGCCCAAACTGTTTTCTTTTCATTCAGTCCCATGTGGTGAGTTTAATCTTTGACTAAGACTGTAGTTAGTGCAGGAAATGAGATCTTTTATGCCATGGTGGTATGATTTCAGTAGTAGGGTATTTCCTCCAGAGAGAAAGAAAACCTTTAATCAGTCACAGCGGAGCTATAGCTGTGGAGTTGCTGAGCTACCTTCAGATGAGATAAACCACAATTGTACACAGTAAGTACTGTAAAATCTGCCCAAGAAGCTGAGCACTTGGTGCCTAGGCAGCACAGGGGTGTCTTCCACTCTGGCTATATTACTGGCATTTGCAAATTAGTTACTTCAAGCTAATTTAAAACTATTTGATACCAGTTATGAACTACAAATACAGAAGTGATTGTACTGTAAATACTCTCTTTCTCACTTTGTATGTGTCTACAAATGTCTGTCAAGCACAACAAGTATTGACTAAACTAAGGACAAAAAGCTTTGCATTTTTCTGAAGTTGAAACAAACATTTTTTAGAAAAACAGCTGTGAATTTTAAATTTTATTTTTGTTGAGACAGCCTGGAGATAAATCCCCAATAAGCCTAGCCTAAATGAGTCAAGAAATCCTCAAATAGTTATTTCTGAAGAAGAGAAATCATCTTGCAGAAAAGACTGGCAATGTCAATATTTAGCTGTTGGGAGTTGGGCTGATTTAAGAGTCCAGCAAACATGTTTCACATAATTCATATGAAAAATACAATGGGAAATTGTGGGAACTGTTTATTGGGAGCCCTACATGTCAGATGAAGTCCCTGAGGATGATTTCATTGCAGTTTCAGTGCCAAGTCAGATGTAGCACTCATCTCCTTTGATACAGGACACTGTTGTTCAAAAACTAACAATATTAAACTTGAGTAATTAATTAACCTAAACTGTGCATAATTCTCATTATCATTCCCAGTCCAGGCATCATGTATATTGTAGTATGATAGTATCATGTTCTTAATGTGCAAGAGATATCTCAACATTCCTCTTGATACTGCATAACTTGCTTATTTTTGAAATACAACTTCAGGGCAGTGGCATTACCATATTCAGGGAAAAATATGCCTCTCTCTTTGACAGATTCTGACACCCAACCTGTATGTTGTTTCATCCTTTGGATTTACATGGTAGGCTTGGTAACTTCCATGTCATGAAGTTTATGGAAAATGCCTGATCCATGTCAAATGAACAGCCATAAACATCGGCAAAAGTCTGAGTCAGCAAAAGTGAAACATCTACAAAGTGCCTGAATAGTTGTTAGGTCCTTCCTCCTGTCATCCTACACAAACTCTCTCTCACCCAAGACCAAATTCTTAAGGAAAATGTCAGGTATATGGTGAATTTTCTTAGTAATGGGAAATATGACACCCTTCCACCTGAAAAAGGATGGATGCCTCCACTCTTAGAGATATTTGCTCTCTTCCTTCTCCAGCCATTTGCGTCATCTGTTCTGTATTTAACAAATTTTCCACTCAGTTCTTTGTAGGCCACAATATTTTATACATCTTAAATCTGGATCATCTTCCCTCCTTAATCCCAGCTGGACAGATTAAATTTATGCTTGGATATTGGGCATTGAGCTGGCATGTAAAAACAGTCCATCTTCTCAGAAACTCAGTCTTCTCAGCTTTGGGGTGTGTGCACCACCGCCTCTTTCCTTTGAAAGGAGCCAACTAACCCCAGAATGGCTAACACAATGTACGCTCAGTTTATGAGTCTCATTGGAACCAAGGATTTGGCACAAGAACTTGGACTGGGGAATCCACTAAAAACTTGGCATTAAGGAGCTAGCAATGTTCTGCTTGTCCTGGGCATCTCAGAGGAAGAATGGAACAATTGCTGCATGCAATTAATGATTCTGTTGCTGAGTCCTGCCTCTTCCTCAGAAAGATCATCATTTCCTGGTATATCATGGCACGAAAACATTATGCTATTTATGCTTTGTGTAAGTGATGGAACTGGGGGAGAGAGAAAAATGAAATCACTCCTCAGATTTAATTATTTTTTGGCTAGAGGAGCTCTTTAAGCAGTTTGCTTTGAAAAAATTTGGCCAAAAAGAAGTAGTAAATGTTTAACTGTCAGGGTTCATTAATGGCATGCTAGAATCACTTTTAGCTTTTTCTGAAAGAGAGAATGGATGGATGGATGACTGATCTTTGAAAAAAGTTTACAATCTCAAAATTTAAAACAGTGATCTCAGACAGATACGGCTTCCCATTGTAAAGTTACACATGAATGTTCATCCACGCTGTTGACTTCTACCTGTGGCAGCAGTTTGCTGCAGGGATAGCAACTGAGCTCTGAGCAAGACCAAGATGGATTAGTCAGCAAGAGGCAAAGGACAGAAAGAAGCTACACACACTATACGTTTTACATAGATCCTGCTGAAAACTTAAGCAGGCTATCAATTTAAATATTTTCTCTGATATTTAAGTTAAATGGCTTTTATAAAGTGCCTATCATGATCCTTGAACAATTTCTTGGTCCTTGACAAAAGACAAATTTCATGAAACAAGGACGGGGGAGAGATAAAATTTCAAATTATCTATTTTGGGGCACAAAGACTGAGAGACTTTGTTTATTCTGGAAAGCCTTGTCCTTTATGTCCCAGTCATTTCTAACAGTATTGCTGGCATTCAGCAGTCAGTTATTGCTATTAAATGAAGTGAGGCAGATGGACTATACAGGTTGTTATCCTTTTTCCTTTGGTTTTTTTGTTTGTTTAAGGGATTGATTAAGTAAATTGCTATACCTGTGGTACAGCTGAAAAACATATCCTTCTCTTCCCTTCCTTTCCCTTCCCTTCTCATATTGCTAGAGCTGTGCATGGTGTTTGAGAAAAACTCAGGGCATATGGCCATATTGGCTTTGAAAATAAGCACTGAGTTTGGTACAGAAATGTCCTATTTTGACACAGAAAACATTCTATTCTGGCAATTAGAAACAATAGTAGAGAGGAACTTAATACATGACAGTAATAATTCTTTGGAAATGTAAGCCATGCAACTGGGTGGCTTGAGTCATGTTCAAATCACTTCCCTAATGATGAAACCCCTGCCAGTTTCATGTAGTTCATTTTACATTAAAATAGAATATTTTTAGAAAGAGTTGATTAGTTTTGAGTATAGACCATAGTCATTTACTTGAAAAAATCAGCAGGTAGTCACACCAGTTTGATACACTTTGCAACACTGGCAAATGATTATACGCAATAGAATTTTTAAAATGCATTTCATAAAAGAGTTTGCCAATTTCTTTCTTAATTAGTCAAGAAAGTTACTCAAAAGAGGAGACTTCAATGACTGAACCTTTAAATGTTCTGCAGCCTGGTGATATTCACAAACCCAAATCAGCTTGTCCCAGTTGGCATGCAGGGTGATGGATTCTCTGAGTTCAGAAAAGTCATCTCTTCCCTGAATGCACTGTCCTTTCTTGGAGTCCCCTCTTTCCACTTGGCTCCCAGCTAAAGGGAGGGACAGGTCCTATCTGAAGATTTAGAACTAGAATCCATTTTTTTGGAAGCATGGACCTTTCTGTTTTCAAAACCATAGCAGTCTTAGTGTTTTCAGGTCGTGGCTGAAGGAGGAAGTGCTCTTTTGCACTGAAAGTTGCAGCAGTCTCCCAAGTGATAGGGCTCAGCACTTGCTGTGGTGAGCTGAGCGCTGAGTGCTATAGAGAGTTCCTCTTCAGTTGTCTTCAGGACATTAAAAGCCTTTCATTGGCTCATGTTGAAGTGGGTCCCTATTGCCCAGAATTTGTCCAATATTCATGGTGCATGGAAAGTGTGAAGAATGTCTCTACAGCCCCATGCATGCCAGGGCTTAAAACCGCTGTATAGTACTCACAACGAAATTTATTGTATTTGCACAGCAGGATGTTTTTCATGGTTATTTAATTTTTATGGGTCTTTTTACACCTCCTGGAAGTAGAAATTTTGGAAAAAGTGCATAAATCCGATTAATGAAAACATTCACATCTCTTTAGTCAAGGTTTATAATCACTGGAAAGCACATTCAATATTTGGACTAAACTGCTGTATTTCTTACTATTTAAATGAAATGGTAAATTTTTAAAAAAGTGATGTTTTCAGACCAACAGATATTTTTTCATGAAAATCATAGAAATTATAAGGACTATGTAATTTTTATAGCAACAGATATTCAATATAAAGCCATTCACGCCTCTGCATCCTCTCTCAAGGCACACCCATTTTGCTTGTTAATGACAGTTATACACAATACAGAGCTTTTTTGCTAAACTTTTAGGGCTTGATTCCATATTTCATTCTTGGCAGTGAACTGATACATAATTCTCTGGAAAAAAGCCAAAAACCAACCAAACAAAAAAAATTCTGCAGTTTGAACTGAAAGTATTACGATAAAAATACCTGTTTTCTTTTTTTGAGAGTTCCATTGTCTGAACTCTACCTCTGTAGAGGTGATATTGCAGGCTGACCAGGCAGCTACTGCCTATTGGAATTGCAAAGGAAGGCATTGCAGTAAGCAACACAGATGACAACCAGTAGTTTATGAATAATCCCCAGTATGGTGCTGAGTGATGCTATTAGCTGTCTGTTCTTCATGTTAGAAGAGATCAAGATCTCGATCAGCCACTGTCCCATAGCATTTTCCATAAAACTAGACTGATTACTGTGATGTCATTTCCATTCAAAGCACAATTTCTATGATTTTTATGTCTATACTGAGACAGAATCTTTCCTGAAAAGGAGATCTTTTTGGATTCAAGGAGACATGTTTTATTCCTGTTTGGGGTTTGGGATGAAAATGCATGTTAGATTTATTATAGCCTTATAAGAAACTTGGAGCTTCCTCCATTTATGTATCTGTCTAAGGGCCAATGAGCAAAAGGCACTTAAAGGTTTATTGTAGTCCCATCAGCCGACAATATCTCATCATTTCATAGTGCGAAATAGCAAGGAGGCAGGTGGCCAAGAGTACATATGGCAGTGGTAACATAAACATATGGAAATTACACTTGAAACATGAGGGGCGGGATTATATTTACTAAAACAAACCGTGGATTTTAGGGGCAAAGCACTTCCTGAATGAGGATGACTTGCATATGTGTGCCATTGAAGGTTTTGTGAAGTATAAGCAAGTTATACTCGGTTAGGAAAAACAGATTGGGCACCAGTGCACCTTTAAAAAAACAACAATCTGCTAAAACTATCAGTATTTCTGAGTAAAGCATCATTAATCTGCGAGGCTGTTGATTATGTGATGGTTTGCTTTTTCCCTGCTCATAGAATCGGTATGTACTTTTGTGCCAGGGCTCACAACGGCTTACAACTCAAACTTGATGGCTTAAATAGAGCTGTGAGAGGGCTGGGCAGCACAAGAGCGTCCAGGCTGGGCTTTGGAAACCTTTAGTCTCAGGAATGCCATGTGACCTCTGCCTCTTATTCAGTGGGTGAATGAAATGAGCTGCAGCCCAGGACTTATACTGCAAGCACTTCAGTAGCTTAACCTTGTCAGCTTCCTTTGCTTGAGTGAATAAAGGAAACTAAAATTTCAAGGACCTACATTTAGATACAAACTTTATTTCTGCACTCCTGGTTACGAACAAAATGAAACTAAAGCACAGTTTCCTTTAAAAAACCTAAGATCTTTAATAAAATATTTGGGCTCAAATTCTTCCTTCTAAGGTACAATACTTGAAGTACAATAGCTGACTTTACTTAGAACTGGGATGTAAACGTCGCCTTTCTCTCTCATGATCAGGTTTATAAAAGATTTCAGTGAAGATATTTGCTTTTGCAGGACTGCAAGCTAAAAAGAATTAAAAACTTATGGTAGTTTTGCATCTCCCAAGTGCTGAAGTAATATATTACAGATAATATCTCTACATAATATTGCTCCCTTTCCATAGGAAAGAGAAAAAAGATGTCCTTTACTGGATGCATCACTGCAGAATTAGAGAGTATGAGTCGTACTTTGGTCACTCAAGTTTTAATTTATCCAAATGACAGGGATTCTGTCATTTCCCTTAAACAAGCTCTGCATTCATACTGAAAACAATCTGCTGTTACTCAAAGTTTTTCTGTTACATTTTATGCCATTGCTATTGCCCTGTACTACGTATCTCATTCTTCTCTGCTGCCGGTAGCCCCATTTTAGTAGTAAAAATGCCCTTAAAACACTGGGATTATTTTCTGGCCTATGATGTTACACACATATTTGCAGATCATGTCTAATGAATAATTATCATTTTGTCAGGTGTTTTCATAAGACCCTGACCATGTGCCTAATGAAATTAATAGCAAAAGTCTATAGGGTACAGCAGTGCAGAAACAAACTTTTGTCAAAATCAAGCTTGCTACTCTCCAAGTGAATATCCAGGAGCAAAATCCTGGATCCAGCTATTTCAGTAATGTAGTGTTCACACTGAAAAAGTAAGTTGTTTCTGGGATCACTGTTAGAATAATGGCAGAATTAAGCCTTAGTTGTGTAACTGCTCAGCCAGCTAGAGGAAAAACATACTTAGGCTGTAAAGTACGTCTCTTTAGTATAGAAGTAGGAGCTGAGATTGCTGTCATGGGAGGCAGCCAATGAAAACACATCCATTATTTTTCTTGTTGTTTATTTTGAGCATTTGGCAGCCCTTCTGCATCACTCTTCTCTGATCTTATTCTTTCAGAAAGATCAGAAAGTTCTCAGAAAGTTATATATACACACATCATACTTATAGAGACTTTTAATAGGTTATTTGGAGTATTTTGCCAGCCCTGTGACATCACATTAAACCTGCCAACCCCTCCTTGCAATCACCGCGCTTAGTTTAGGAAGGGGACGGCGAGAGGCCAGGGAAGCTCGGCGCAGTTTCGGCGGAGCCCAGGATGCCGCTGCTGTCCCTCGCATCCTACCCGGGCGCGCCGTGCCGGGGTTCCCCGCGCCTCTCTCCGCGGGCCACCGCCCCGCCGCGCCCTCCCTGCCACGTTCCGCAGCCGCAGCGGAAATCTGCAGTCCCTCGGGGCTCAGGGGAACTCAGACCGTCACCCTCTCCACTCCGGCCGTGCCGAACCGCCCCGCTCGGCGCCTTTGTGTGCGCGGCCACCGCCCCCTCCCCGCGGGCCGGCGGCGGGCGGGGCGGGATGGCGGGGCGGGCCCAGCATGGGCGGTGCCGCCCCATAAGAAGGGTTCGGGGGTCGGCCACCGCCCTTCTTCGCCTGCCGCACGCCCGGGCTTTCCTGCTCCGCTCCGCTCCTGGATTACAAAGCCCGTGCCGCCGCTATGAGCTTCAGCACTAAGAACTCCTCGTACCGCCGCATGTTCGGCGGGGGCAGCCGCCCCAGCACCGGCACCCGCTACATCACGTCCAGCAGCAGCCGGTACTCGCTGGGCAGCGCCCTGCGGCCCAGCACCGCCCGGTACGTGTCCGCCTCGCCCGGCGGCATGTACGCCACCAAGGCGACGTCGGTGCGGGTGCGGAGCAGCATGCCGCCCATGCGGCTCCACGACTCCGTGGACTTCTCCCTGGCCGACGCCATCAACACGGAGTTCAAGGCGAACCGCACCAACGAGAAGGTTGAGCTGCAGGAGCTTAATGACCGCTTCGCCAACTACATCGACAAGGTGCGCTTCTTGGAGCAGCAGAACAAGATTCTGCTGGCCGAGCTGGAGCAGCTCAAGGGCAAGGGCACATCCCGCCTTGGCGACCTCTACGAGGAGGAGATGCGGGAGCTGCGGCGACAGGTGGACCAGCTCACCAACGACAAGGCACGGGTGGAAGTGGAGCGGGACAACCTCGCCGACGACATCATGCGGCTGCGGGAGAAGTGAGTGTGCCGGGGGAACGCGGGTTCGGGCAGACGGCGCCTCCCGCTGCCGCCCCCGCGCCCCGTCCGCTTGCGCCGCGGCGGCTCTTGAGCATCCCGAGCGGTACCGGGCCGGCGGGAAGCTGGGCGAGGGTTTGGGGGACCTCCCGCACCCTCTTCATCGCTGTCTTGTCCTTTCCAGGTTGCAAGAGGAGATGCTTCAGAGGGAGGAGGCCGAGAACACCCTGCAGTCCTTCAGACAGGTTAGCGGGGGCTGGAGGGAGGGGAGCGGTCGGAGAGGAGTGCCCGAAGAGATCGTGGCGGTGCCTGGGACGGAGGGCGGGTCGGCAGGAGTTTGCTTGCCTCGCACAAAGAGATTCCGTCAGTTCTCACGCAAACCCTCCGTGTTTTCTTTAGGGGGATGCTGTCGTCTGAGGGAAGGGGAGGGAAACTATTGTCCTGCTTTATCCGAGTCTAGCCTGTTTTACAAAAAACGCTCCAACGTGGAATCACTTTCCGATCCAATAAAAGTGAAAGGGGGCCATCTGCTCGCTTGGCTGAAGGGTATTAATGGTTTCTATGGGATTCACCGTGGAATGCAGATACAGGCATTCTGGCAAGTGTAGTGGCAGCAGATTGAAATAATAGACCCCTTTGTGTCGGAGGGGAGGGCGCAGTGGGCTGCATTCTTAGTAAATGTGTAATGGTGTGGGCATATTTCTAGCAAAATTTGTCTATCTATATATCGTCCAGTTTTTCATACAAAACAGCTCCTCTCTGATGAATCACTTTGGTCAGTGCATTACTGGACAACAGTTTCAAATATAAAATTTTTCACATGGGTGTTGTCTGCTGACAAGAAGTAGACAATTTCTTCCTTGGGATGAGGTCACAGCAGTTGAGCTTGCCTCTTCTGGTGTCCATTAAGAACATGGAATTTAATCCTCTGTAAAGCAAAGATGTTAATTTAGGAAGCAAGTTAGACTAGAGTTTAGTCTCTATAGGATGCTATGATGTTGTCCAGATAAACTAACACCTACGTGACAACCAGAACCAACTGTGCAAACAGTGTTCAAAAATTGTTAAGCTCAGGTTTTCACTTGTGCAAAACCAGCTTTCAACTCAGATTAAGCCTTGTTTGGACTAGGAGATATTTAGGAATGTGCCTTCTCAAAACAAGGTCTCTTCCCTAAAACTGCTGGTATAAAACAGCATTGTTAGCATTCTTTCAGGCTGGAAGTGACTGCCCTTATCTCCAGGCAGCTGGGTACAGGCTGACTTAGACACAGAGCTCTTCACAGGCATTAGAAGTCACCATTCAGGAAATCACCACTTGGTTGCCAGCATTTCCCTGGGCAAGGCTTTTGAGTGCAGTATATTTATAGTCCTTGAAGGATAGCGGGTGTCTCCATGAGATAATGTGTGGAAACTGTAACACCTACTCCCATTCAGAGCCTGGGAATTCAGTCTCCACTGGCATTCTGGGAACAGAAGTTTGGAACAAAACAGTTTGAGATACTGCCTTAATTAAGCTTATGGGGTTTTCGAGTGGTAAGCCAATTTAACACAGTGTGAAGTTCCATGCAAAAGCATTTAACTTCACTTTTAGACAACCTGATCTACTCTGATTCATTGCTGAATTGAGTTGAAGGATCAGTTGACTTAAATTTGGCTTTTACCTAATCTTTTATACTTAATTGGTGTACTTTAGGCATGTCTGTATTTCAGACCAAATGAACTTTATGAAGGCTCTAGGCTTTAAACTGAACTTGGCTTTGTGCATATCTCACAGTCATTGTCCAGCTCTTCCCTGCAGTTTGGAAAGGGGTCGTTCAGGGGCTCAACGTCTGGCAGATCTGTGCATTTGGTACAGTCAGAATTGGATCCATTTAACTTCATAATGTGTAGCATAAGAATGAAAGTCATAGTTTGTGGAAACTCTACACTAAATCCACTTCTGACCCAACTGTTGCATGCTGGTGTGTTTTATTGAACAACAGTAATACCTCATTTTTCCTTACTGGGAAGGATAGGGTTAACACACAGGTTTTGAAAACTAAATCTGTTTCAGTATTGTTTTCCTGAAAGTGAAATTAAATTCATAGAACTCTGAAGTTTAAATATCCTTTTGTGCTTTCCCTTGAAAAAATGGCCCAGCTTTTTTTATTAAACCATTATATTCTTGCAATGGAAAGTTGTATACGTGGATTTGGAACACTTCAGCAGATACTTTGCTGTTCTGATGTAGCATCAAAGCTACTTTTTGCTTGATGGAGCAGTTGTATACTTCATTATTTTAAAATAAAGTGAACAAATATTGGAGCTTTTATTTCCAAAAGCTGCATGCTTCAGAGACTGTTCAACTCATGTACTGAATGTTAATTCCATTCTTCTGGGCAAAGATGTGATTTTACTCATGTGCTGAGGGGTTTACTACATAAAGTAAGTGTAAAGGTTTGGTGAGTTCTTTCCTTTGGAGCAAAACAAGCATCCCAATTAGTGAGAAAGTTATTTATTGAAGCTTTGCCAGCTACTTTGGCAGCAAGGAATAGGTCCTGAACCTATGACAAGACTAACAGGTCAGCTCCTGGCTATCGTCAGGTTTGTCTGAAGTAAACAGAGATTCTCAGCCTGCAAACTATATGGCTAGCATTAAAGAATCTCCTAGGATAAAATCAGTGGGTACTCCAGTTGGCATTTATCTATGACTTCTACTTTGCTCAGGCTACAAGTACTTTATTCATTTATGTGGCTCTCCATACATCTAGGAATACTGATACACTGAATTTTAATGATGGGAATATATAAATGATAGCATGTAGTAAAGTACATACAATATATTGTGTCTTCAATTGAAGATTCTTTCAATTTATTATAAGGTCCAAAAATCCAGTAGATAGTCAGTTTTTACGAAAAAAAAATAGTAGTCTTCAGGATGCAGATTTCTATAAAATCCACTAGAAACTCTTTGGATATCTGACTGATTGTGTTGGGTCATAGCCATGTAATTTTCTGCCAGAATGATCTTGAGATTTTTTCTGTGGGGAGGAGAACAAATTAATTAGGAAATTCTTTCCCTGAACTGAAAAGAGCCAGTATGAACTGTGGAGTGGAAAACTGGATTTGATAGAGAAGTAATGGAATAACATGTGAAAGGAGTATTTTGCTGGATAGAGAGAACAGAAGAATTCTTCTGGAGCGACAGTAACTTTACCCCAGAGCAGGAGTGATCCAAGGAATGGCTTTCTAGAAGGCTAAAGAAAACACTCCTTATTTCAAAAGTGTCATAATGGTAAGAACTCCTGATTGGGAATTTTGGGCAATAGCTTTAGAGTAAGCTGTGAAAACCTGCTGTTAATACCCTGTGAGCACAAGCATGGGACTGTGTAAGTAACCATTGGGAAAGGAACAATCGTCCCCTTTGCAAACTAGTTGTCCTACGCATTTAAAATGTAAAACGTTTACCAATCAATATTTAGCCTTAAGTAATGTTTTTGAACTAATTCAAGCTGCTCCCATGTGACACTCATGGTGTGTCTTCTGTTATGCCCTAAATGAATTTTTGCTGTTGATTAAGACTATCTCTGTCCAGCAAAAGGTGGAGTCTGCCAGCAGCTGTGAGGGTGTAGGCAATGATGAGTAACTCGATTTGTGTTCATACTCACACCTTCTTTTTCTCAAGGGAGACCCGTTGAACTGCTTGGAGAAGTAAATGCTGCAGTTCCCCTATATACCTCACTAGCTTTTACAGATGTGTTTTCAAACTGATCGTGGGCCTAAAGGACTCAGTGGTTGGTCACCAAGGAGCCCATAAATTAAGCCTACGGATAGGCATATAGGCACTTGGGTTGCACTTTTAAGCCCCACTGGAAAGAATGGAAGTTTGCAAGACTAAGTCTTTTTCAGTATAGTCAAGTTAGAAACATTTATTGCTGACTTCTGACTCAAGTAAAGTACCTGCTTTAATTTCAGGCAGGACTTACACCTGCCATTATCCGTGTTCTCTGGATCATGCTCAGCAATATGTTGGCAAAGATGCATATGTTGTATAGTTCACAAAAATCACAATAAAAGTGCATATAATGGTTTCTGGCTAGAGAAGGAGATGACAAAAAGGTTTCTTATAGCTTTTGATTTCTTATTGTCTTGCCAAACAGCTCAGGTATAGTATCAGTCTGTAGGCTGCTGGATTTGCTGTAAAAGACTTCTCTACCTCAGTTTTATAAGACTGTGAAACATTATTCTCTCTGGTCAGGATGTTGACAACGCCTCTCTGGCACGTCTTGATCTTGAGCGCAAAGTTGAGTCCCTGCAAGAAGAAATTGTCTTCTTGAAGAAGCTTCATGATGAGGTAAGCTGAATAACAAGGTCTGATTTTAGATGGTGACAGTCAAGTAAGTTCTGTCCCAGAGTCCCCGCCTTTGTACGTTCTGTATGCTTTTGTGCAATAACAGAGTGTCTGCATCTCTCTAAGGAAATCCGAGAATTGCAGGCCCAACTCCAGGAACAGCACATCCAAATTGATATGGATGTTTCTAAGCCTGATCTCACTGCTGCCCTGCGTGATGTTCGTCAACAGTATGAAAGCGTTGCTGCTAAGAATCTTCAGGAAGCTGAAGAGTGGTACAAGTCCAAAGTAAGTAAAGAGCATCAGGCAAAGTAAGTGCATCAGGCACTCAAAACTTGTACCTAACAACTTTGCTGTAGCACTTGGTTGTTTCCTCTATCTCTTTACTGGACATGAACACAGCCATGACACAGTAATTTTTAAACTCTAGTCTGGAAAGAGAACAACTGAAAACATTCTGTACCATAAGTACAGCACCAAAATAATAGGTGCATACTTGGAGTCTTTCCCATGCTTGTACCTGGAAATAGATGTTGGATGAAGTAGTGGAGAAACCAATGAATGAATGGGTGAAAAAATAGTGAAAGGGTGGGGAAACAAATGAAAAATTGCTAGGAATTCCAATATAACGATTAGAAATAGAGAAGGATTTTAAGAGTAATACTAATATTTAAATGTTTCAGGTGTGAACATTTGTAATGGCTTCAGGCACCCTCAAATGCTGTGTCCCAGAAAGTCTGTTTTACCATTTCTATTGAAGTGTTGTGCTAACCAGACTGGGGATTTTCAGTTTGCAGATCTCTCCGAAGCTGCTAACAGGAACAACGATGCCCTGCGCCAGGCCAAACAAGAAGCTAATGAGTACCGCAGACAGATCCAGTCTCTCACCTGTGAAGTTGATGCTCTTAAGGGAAGCGTAAGTAGAAGACAGCAGTTGTTGGGACATTCTTCCCTTTGCAGCTTTAAAAACTACACTGCAGTTTAATTGTTGATTTAGATGTCAATGCAGGTGATTCCCCATGCAATATGGCAGCATATTAGTACTTTTTGAAAAGGATGCTGTGGGCTCAGTTTGCCTGCATTCATGACACTGCATTGGTTAAAGTGATATACTGAATTAGTCTTAAGCTAGAAGACTATGAGTTGATTCTCTTGCTATAATATTCACTGTTTGTGTAGCACTTGCTAGAAGTGTTTATGGCTTGTCTGTCAGGTACAGCTGAAGCTATAAAAAAAAGCTAGAGGAGCAGTGGAAAGCAGGCACAAATCTTGCTGTTGCTAGAACCTGACTCCCTTAAAGGCTAACTTGAAATGGATTCAACAGTGTCTAGTACACCTGCAGATTGCTTGCATGCTGACTTGTACTGCATATGTTTGGCTTACTGTAATGGATTGCTTTCCCGCGTGGTAGAACACAATACATAGCACACCTCAAATTGTGTAGCAGAATAATAACCATCCTTGACTTTGGAAGGGGAAGATGAGTTGACAAATTGGGACACGTCTGGGCATTTTCAGAAGGGATGCCAATGTAGCATAACTTTCCTTTTTTAAAAATGCTATGGGTTTTGAGGGTGGGGAAGAGTGGCTGAACTGCAGCAGTGATTGATGTCATTATTCTCTCCCAGAACGAGTCCCTGGAGCGCCAAATGCGTGAAATGGAGGAGAATTTTGCTGTTGAAGCTGCTAACTACCAGGACACTATTGGCCGTCTGCAGGATGAGATTCAGAACATGAAGGAAGAAATGGCTCGTCATCTCCGCGAGTACCAGGACCTGCTGAATGTAAAGATGGCTCTTGATATTGAGATTGCCACCTACAGAAAACTGCTGGAGGGTGAAGAGAGCAGGTAGACACATGCAGACACTTTTCTAAATGGCAATTACTAGAAGGCACTCTATACCCATGTCTGATTTCATCTCTTTTTTTCCTTTAGGATTAACATGCCTATTCCAACCTTTGCTTCTTTGAACCTGAGAGGTAAGCTGTTTCTGCTATTTTGGTTTAGCTGGTTGTTCTGTCATGACCAAGAGGGTTCTGGATAGTTCCTTTTATGCTGGTTTTTGAACTTGTGTAAGTGCAGTTGATTGTGAATGTTTTTCTTGGATATCACTAGAGTACTTGCAATTACTTAACCTTGGGTGGCAGGAGCTTTTCTGTTCCTGGAAATTTCAAATTTCTAAGTATCAGTACATAGCAAGTGATTAGTTTAGATGCCTGCTGAAGGTTCTTTAAGGAACAGGGACAATATGAAGAAAGCTGACTTTCTCAGAGCCAGGTACTTCTTTGTGTACTAAATTGGAATTCTGAAAGTAAACACTCAACTCTGTTACACCTCATTTCTTTGAGGAGGCACTTCATCTAGACTGTTGGTAATAATATATTTTCTTCTGCAGAAACCAACATTGAGTCTCAGCCAATGGTTGACACTCACTCAAAGAGGACACTTCTAATTAAGACCGTTGAAACCAGAGATGGACAGGTGGGTGGTAACTTTTAGTTTTATTTCTGCCACATCTGGTTACCTTAGTGCAGCCTTTATATGGTAGTATTGAGTAGAACAGCACTTGGGAGTCCAAGATATGTGACTTCACATCTAGTTGTAACAAACAGGGTCCCATGGAAAAGTTCATAAAATTCATCTGATAATAAAACCTCAAGTTTCTGACAGTTACCTGTGTATTGAACATTTAAGTTCACCTGAGTTAGCAGTTCTCAAAAGATTTCCTTAGGAAAACGTGGCAGCAAACAGAGGTACTTTACTTGTTTGGGATCAGATACTGTTGTCAGTTTAAGTCAATAAAGCTTAAATGGTTTCTGCACACTCTTTATAAACTAGAACTTTTCATTTAAAAGTGAGATGTGATACCCATTTGTTCACATTTTTGTGGTACTGGATGTTCCACTTCTAACTCTAAAATCCCCCCAGCAATCTTCCTACTGAAACTTAATGCAAGTGTTTCTGGTTTTCATCAGGTTATTAATGAAACTTCCCAGCATCACGATGACTTGGAGTAAAGCTGAAGTGAAGAATGCAAACTTATTAATGCAGGAGAAATTCTTACCAGCAAGATTGAAAAAGTCCACGTCTTAAAGGAAGAAACAGCTTTCAAGTGCCTTTCTGCAGTTTTTCCATGAGCGCAAGATGATTATGCTAGGAAATAGGTCTTAGATCTTGCAAACTGACTCTCCTTGAAAGATTAGAGTTTACAATGGAGTCTAGTTTACAAATAGCAATATCTTGTGCTGCAATACTGTTTTTAAGTATCAGAATCCAATAAAACTGCTTTTTTCCAGCACAGTATGAGCAACCTGTCGCTACTTCAATAAATCTTTGGAAAATGGCTCTTGATGTGTTCTAATTTGTTAACTTCATGACTTTCTGGAAAGCCATAACAACATAATGCTGGAATTACTATGCGGTTGACATCTCTAGTACTGGCTGTGTGGAATGCTGTTTTTTCAGTTTAACTAGATAAACTGTCTTTCTCATTTACTGCTTAGGTTTTGGAACCAACTAAAATGGACTATGACTGGCAGATACATAATGTATTATGATATTTCTTATCAATTTAATAAAATATGATACTTCAAGCTAATAAAAGTTAATCTTGCTTCCATATACTAGTTAACCCATTTACTAAGAGCTAAGAAGGTCCAAAATACCTTAGAACTCGGCTTTATAAAACATAGTAGTTATGTAGCAGAGAAATAGTTCACCCAAGCCCTTATCTCAGACAGCACCTTTACATGTTAACAGCTGACTTGATGTATTGACTTCATTTTCCAGGAAAGACTAGTTCCCAAAGGCTTGTCTGTGTTACAGAAGCTAAATAAAGGTTTCATATGGAGAGGGGGTTGGGAGAGACTAACTTGCCTTAATGCTGATTTGATTCTAGTATTTAAACCCCTTTTAAGGAAGGAGAGCCACCATGCTTGTTGGTGTTTGTTGAACAACACTTTAGGTGCAGCAGAATGGGAAAAGAGAAAGTTTCCATCTGGCTTGTCATAGTCTTCTGAGAGGCAGAAGTAAAAGGTTGAAGTCCTCTGTGAACATTTAAATTTTCTTCTGCAGAGCAATGTACTTCTCAAATTTAAACAAGATCACAGCACAGTCCTCTGGAAGTAGTGGCTCTGTTCTGCATCACTTCTGTAAAACCTACTTCCTGTAAGCTTTTACTGAGGTAACAATTTTTTAGAATGAGTAAAAGCAAATGGGTTGTGTGTTGTTCAGTAAATATGAATAGCATTGAGTGCTTGCTCAAGGTAAGGGTAGTAATTCTATGTTGTACAGACTCTCTCACAAGCACTTTGGAACTGATCTGTAAGAAAATTCAGTATTACCCCAGCTGATAGGGGTGAAAAATTACTTCTTTCCATCCTTTTTAGTTCGTCCCTTGGCTCGAACTCATGACTAACTGGATGCAGTACAGGCACTGGAGTGAGGGGGCAGTAGAGTCCGCTTTTCCGGTCTCTCGCCTGCAGCACCAGGTTAGGAGACCTGCAGCTACGATGCTAAAGAGAGGTGGGCAGTGTCTGGGATGTGCTGAAACCCTCTGCAGCTCAGACATGCAGGTGTCCATCTTGCAGCTTGAAGGTGTAGGGGCCTGGGTGTGATGGCAGTTTAGGTCTTTGAACCACCCAGGGAGCAGTGCTGAAGCTGTTCTTCAAAGCAGAAAAGTGCCTGAATTTTCAAACAAGGCATGGTAGTGCTGTTCCTACCTCACTTTCCTCTAGTAAATGTCACAGAGAACTTCAGCCTCTAACTTCCACCTCCTAACAGGACAGAGGGGAGTTTTCCCTGTTACACCTCACTTGGACTGATGTTCAGCAAAACATACAAATACATACAGGTGGGATATGTCCAGCTTGGTGCTTGAGGTGCTTACTCAAGAGAAAAGTCTTCCAGTGGATCCTGTGTTCTCTGGTGACTCTGCCATGCAAAATAGCCAGAAGTGACTCTGAGGAGAGTGCCTGAACCCAAGCCTCAGCTGCTGCTTGCTAAAAAGTACAACAGATTCAACCTGGTCCCCAGCATGGTGAGTAGGATAGTTTCACTAAAAACTGAGTGAGTGAACCCAACCTCTTTCATGCTGCAGAGATTACAGACACCACGTTTTCCACTACCTATAAAAAGCACATATGAGCTTGCATGGGACGAAAGTGACAGCTCTGGGAATGTCTAATATCACATTTTGAACATTTAATAGGCACAGGAGTCTACAGCCTTTCAGGACAAGAGTGGGATAAGAGGCTGATGTCCTGCCTATTGCAGACTACTGAAGTATTTCTCTTGATCTGAGATATTGAAAAGGTTGGGCCAATGTTTAATGCCATTTGTTACAGCTGAAGCAGTGTGGGAACCCTGGTCAGTGGCATCTGGCAGTGTGTGGGCAGGCAGAGCCAACTCCATCAGGGAACAGTAGGGACCCTCAGGGGCTCTTGGCAGAGACCTGCAGCACAGTGTGCTTTTTGAGATGCACATTGACTGCTGGAGGTTACCTGAATTGGGATAGTTTTTCAAATGCTCTGTTGCCAGCTACCTGGCTCACTGCTTTCTGCTGCCTTTGATCGTTTCACTCAGTAGATAGAAGAAGTTACTGTATCAAGAACTGACAGTGCAGCAAAGGAGTTATTCCTGGCACTTCTGTGTTTGGGTTTACTCAGAGCAAGAAGTATGTGTCAGAGCTTTCAGTCCTGGGAATAAATAAAAAATAAAATAAATAAACCTAGTTGCCAAGGGGATAGGAATATTGCAGGAAATCTCCAAAACCTGCACACCGTGCTAGTGTTAAAGTATCCTCATGGTGGAAAGGAGAGCAAATGGTGACTGTGTACACTTCTCAGTTTGATCTAGGGGCACCAGCCTTATGCTTGCATATAATTACTGAAAGCTGCTTAGTGCTGAGCCAGCAACTGGCCTCAGAACTGTGTTTCAGATCCTAATAACTTCAGGCAGCAGCTGTACCAGGTGGGGCAGCCTCCACCAATGGCCAGGCACTCGTCCTGCCCTCCAACAGCACTGTGAAGCTGCTGCTGCTGTGAGCTTACAGAGTGACTACCTAAAAATTTGTGAGCTGATGCTACAGTAAATAATATTACTTCTCCAAGTAACTAAGAACTCTTGTATTTAGTTTATTTTGCTTCATTTAGCCAGAAGCTTGTTTTCCTTTTTGGTTTTGTTTTTTGTTTGTTTGTTTTAAATAATCTTGCAAAACACAGGAACTGTTAGCAGAGGCTCCGTATTTCAAGGACCTGGGAACATAGAGCTAAATGTACTTCTGCCATCCAGTAGGTCTGCTTTAGGATGGAGCAAATATATTTTTCTTTCCCTCTTTCCCTCACTCTTCTTTCTTTCTTTTTTCTTTCTCTCATCTCCTTCATCTCTCTGTCTAGTGTTTCAGAGTTGAACTCATGTATTTAGCCCACAGAGTGCTCAGAGTTCTGTCCCAGCCAAAGGCTCTGGCCTTCTTTCTTCCCCTCCCTGTGGCATCTCTTTTCATCTGTTACATCTGTAAATCACTGGTACTTTCACTGCTGGCCTACTGTACTTGATGGGAATATCTGTATTTTTTTAAGTGCATGAAGGAAATAGCTACAAGACTGCTCAAAGGTCCTGAATGTTTACCTCTGAGGTTTCAAATGCTCAGGAAACTTTGGTTGAAGCTTTATGGCAGCATGATGGAAAGCTATCCCCCAGTGCTGGTGGTGGGAGCATAGCATCGTGGTGCCTCAGGTTGCAAAGCCACAAAAGCACCCAAGAAACCTTCAGAAAACTGCTTGTAGGAAACCACTCATCCTAGCCCATTGTGAAACCTCCCAAATGAGGTCTGGGCCAAATCCCACTATGCCAGGCAGGGTGCCCAGCACTGCCTGTGGTTAGAGCACTTACAGGGCTCACACTCAAAGTCCTATTTGCAGGTGCAAAATCCCACATGAAAGTGGGTTGCTGGGCACTTTGAGACTGGTCTGTTCTCCTATTAGTCAATTAAAGCATATCCAGTAGACTCTCAATCATATTTAGGAACCCAAGGTGCATGGATAAACTTGTGGCCAATAGTCCTCTCATAGGGCTGTTGGTGGCAGTCACCAAGAAGGGCCCAGGCTGCATGGAGAACACATTCTGTTGGAGCACACCTGGTGCTGGGAGGCTCCTGCTCCTGGCCAGGGCTTGCTTATGCCAGCTGGTGAAGGGGAAGGCACCTATGGGGTATAAATTTCCATGTTTGTGGAGGATGAGCAGTTGAGTGTCTGGATGGAGAATCTTGGTGCTCTAACAAGAATCAGAGATTTTTACTATAAAATCCTTCTACAGGGGAAGGAAAGCCTGGATATTACTGAAAATTTTTAAGTAATTTGCATACAATAAATTGTTCTAAGAGACATTTAAATGAGTGCAGTTACACATGCAGAATTAGAAAGTGTCAAAAATAAAATTACATCTTCAATCTTCATTTGGTCCCTTCATCCTAATGCATAATGCTATGGAATTCAGCTCTAAGTTCATGGACCTTGTCTCAAGCAGGGCACATACCCAACAGCACTTCAGGAATCACCATTGCTCACTGCTAGAGTATTTGAGACCTCCTGCATGCGTGTTCCCTGCTTTAAAGAGTTTGAATTCTTGATTTTCTCTAGTGTACCCTCTGCTGTTCTTCGTGTTTCTTTGCAACGCCCCTGTGAGAGGTGGGTTATTATCAGCCCTGTTTCAAATGAGAGGCCATGGAACACGGCAGCCAAGCTGAGAAGTGGAATGTCACCAGAGAGGTCTGCTGTATTTCAGCGTCCTGGAACTTTCTTAGTCTGGATTTCAGATCAAGTCCCCACAAAATGAATCTCATATGCTATAGGGTACCACTGGAAAGTATAGTTCAAGTGAAATTCCCAGCTTCAGCCAGGAAGGCTACAGCACAAAGAGGGAAAAATCCAGTTATCCAACAGGACAGAGCTACCTCCATCCTAGGACTCTTTTTCTCTCTGCAGCATATTGCATCTTTTGTTCCACTGTTCTCTTCTTTTGCACTAAGGGCAGCAATGCTCTGGCTAACAGGCACCCTCACAACTCAGTCTAAGGCCATTCCCCAGGCCCCTGTGCCAGCCAGAGTGAAAAGCTGCGTGTGGCCTTCAGTCCACAGCAACCAAACTCATTGCTGCAGGCAAGAGCAAGCCCACAGCACCACTTCTCTGCACAGCGCTGTGTCGTAGTTTCCCTACAAACACTTCAGCCTGGCATTTCTTTTCCATAGACGTATTGCAGCTGTCTCCCTGTGGTGGGTGGCATGAACTGCAAGGGGAAGGTGGCCTGCATGGAGCATTTTTCCTTGCTCATGGATCCTTGCCTGCAGTGAACCATGAGAGATGGTGAGGCCACAAAAGGAGAGACACCACTTCCTCCAAGAAATGATCTGCAGTCATTTGCTGCTACTGGCTGTGATTCTGAAGTCCAGGAAGATGTCAAAGACTTGGCAAACAGCAAATGAAAAGATGTTTGGGATGGAGAGGAGTAGTGGGTTAAACCCAGCCAGAAGCCAAGCACGTACACAGAGGCTTCCTCCCTCTGTCCCTCCCAGTGGGATGAAGGAGAAAACAGAAAAACCAAAAGGAGGAAAATTTGTGAATAGGGTTAGAGACAGTTTAACAGGTGAAGAAAAAAAGGGGGGAAATGCCAGGAAAAATAAGGGCAATCACAGTCTATGCCCCAAAGGCAGACAAATGCCCAGCTGGTGTCCAAACAATGACCACCTTGGAAGCCTTCTTCTTCCTTTACTTCAGTCTTTATTGCTGATGATTGAGCTGACTAAGCATGACTTTGTACAGTAGGGAATAGCCCTTTGGCCAGTTCAGTTCAGCTGTCCCAACTGCATCCCCAGTCAACTTGTTGATGGGTCAGTGGGAAAGAAAGAGAAAGCCTTGATGCCTTGCAAGCCCTTTTCAGCAATAGCCAAAACATCAGTATGTCTCCAATACTGTTTTATTCACAAATCCAAAGCACAGAACCCCAGGGATGAAGACAGCAAACTCCATCAGGGCCAGACCCAGTGCAAGAATCTTGCAGGAGTTCCCATGGATGCATGTGTGTCTGCACCTAGCAGTGGGGTGAAGGCCATGTGTGAGGTCTGAGAATAACCAAACTCAAAGTCCATATTTTCCAAATTAAGGGGATCATTTTAAGCCCAGATCTCCCAACACAGGACACCATATAGACTTTATGGGTGTCCAAGAAATGTACAGGCTAGGAAAGCTCTGACCTTTTATAACCAGCTTTATTATATAGGCAAAATTGAGTGATATGGGGAGTTTTTACTGGCTGAAGCATTCCATGAGCAGGCCAGGTTTCCATCCTTATCCCTAGCTAATGTTTAATTACTGCAAAAATACCTTGGCTTCCACTTACTGTAAACTATCACTATCATATTTTTACAGTTCATTTTAAAAATCGGAGATTTTGTTGCAAACATACCTTCTGCTCCAGCTGCTCTTCTTTGATGATGCTTCCTGGAGTGCATGACAGGTTTGCTACCCCCAGTTTTGCCCTCAGCCCATAGTGCCCTGCAGCTGGGTGGCTGTGGAAGTGTGTGCCTGTCCCACTGCTGCCCAGCAGCACAGAGCACTTTCCCTGCTGCTTTAGGATAAAAAATATTGGACTGTGATCTAGAAGGGATCTGACGTGGGAAATTCTTGCATTGGTAGGATATGTGTCTATCCTGGCCAAATCCTGTTGGGTGTTCAGTTACTCTCAAAGTGAAAAAGTTGTGTCTTGTATTTAAACAGAATTTCCTGTATTTCATTTCATGCCCACTGCTTCCAGCCCTGCTAGGAGATACCACTGAGGAGCACCTGGCTCTGTCTTTGGTATTGCTGCCATTAAATGTTTATCCCCAGTGATGTGATCCCCCTGAGCCTTTTCCGGGCTGAAAAGTCCCAGCTCTCTCAGCCTCCTCTACTCATATGTCAGATACTCCAACCTCTGCATTGTCTTTGTGGCTCTTGACTCCACTTGTTCCAGGGAAAAACATTGGAACATTTTCTTTTGATTATTTTATCCTTTTTATCTGATCATTCTGTTGACTTTCCAGGAGGTCTTTTGTGTTATGAAACATGGTAAATAATTCTACATTCAACCTCTCCATGTCACCTCTCATTTGGCCCTGGAAGTGCTCAAGGACAGGTTGGATGGGGCTTTGAGCAACCTGGTCTAATGAAAAGTGTCCCTACCCATGTCAGGAGGGTTGGATGATCTTTGAGGTCCCTTCCAACTCAAGCCATTCTGTGATTCTGTGATTCTCTAGTAGCTCTCCTCCAGCACTTCTGCATGTTTTAACATTTATAGTGTTTTCTCATCAAGAAGTCATCCTATAACCCTAATAAATCCTCATCACTCTACTCCTCATTTTAGCTCTGGTACAACCTATTTAAAACAAGGTGACTAAGACAATATGCAGTCTCCAAAACACGTGCATTAGAGCAACACAGACTGACATAATGGGAACTCCTGTTTTGTGCTCAGTTACCTTCAAAGAAAGTAAAAATAGCCTAGCTACTTTTTTGATCACTGCTAGTACTGTGCTGACGTTTTCAAAAACTTATCCATAGTGACTCAAAAATATATTTTATAAGTACTAATAGATATGAGTTATTTTTCCCCCATTTGCTGTCACTGACATTAAATTTTCATTCCCTGTTTGATTGCCCAGTTAACCAAGACTGCAATACCCTTCTGCAGCTTCGAGCTTGGCATTAACACTGATTGTCCTTAATAACTTTGTACCAACTGAAAACTTTTGTCAAGCTCCTGGGCAGCCTTGGCTAGGTCACTCAGGATTATATTGAACAGTAAAATCCAGTGTGCAAATACTTGTGGCAGTCACTGACAGCTTCCTTCCACAGTGAAGGCTCTCCATTATTTATTTCATTTTCTGCTTTCTAGTTTAAAACAGTGAGAACATGCCCTCTTAGGGTATCTCTCAGGAATCTGCAATAACCATTATGCAAAAGTTTTTGACAAAAATCTTCCATCTGCATCACCCTTATCCACAAAGCTTGTAAAATCCTACAGACCTTTCCACTAAATTCATGAGGCATGACTTCAGGAAAAAAAACCGCATGTGGAATCCTACCCAGCACAGCTGCTTGCACAGTTCCTCCTGATGCTGCCAGGTACAAACATCAGATTTATTGCTCTCTAGATTTCAGCATCACTCCGGAGCCGTTTGTATGAGAGTCTGAAGTTATACAGCCCATTGACTGTTCCTCTGACAGCAGATGCACTGCAGCTCGCAAATTAGCGGTTTCACGCTGAGTTGCTGCAAAGCTGTTTGTTGGTTGCCATCCTGCCTTCTCCTTACCTGTCAATGTATTGATTTGCTTTAAAACCTTTTCAGTTTGAGATGGTTCTTCATGTGTCTCAGGGGACTCCTTCACCTTTTTCTTAATGAGCTGCACTCATCTAAGTTTTTTCCTATGGCCATATTTTTGCTGAGTAATCCTTCTATTTCTTGACTGTCTCACTTTAAGCTGCACTGGCATCATGGTTTAATCTCAGCTGGTAACTAAATGCCACACAGCCAATTGCTCATTCTCTGTTCTCTCATCCCTGTTGAGATGGGGAGAAGAATCAGAAAAAGGTAAAGCCCATGGGTTGAGATAAGAACTGTTTAATAATTCAGATAAAGCAGAAAATACTACTACTACTGCTACTAATGGTAATGAAAAGGAATATTACAAAAAGAGACGGAGAGGAATAAAACCCAGGAGAAACAAGTGATGCACAATACAATTGCTCACCACCTGCTGACCAATACCGAGCCTGTTCCTGAGCTGCAATCAGTCCCACCTGGCCAACTCCCTCCACTTATACTGGGCATGATGTTCTTAGGTGGGGAATATCCTTTTGGCCAGTTCAGGTCAGCTCTCCTGACTATGCTCTGTCCCAGCTACCTGTGCTCCTCCCCACTGGCAGAGCATGAGACACTGAAAATTACTCGATTTAGGGCATGCACTACTCAGCAATGACCAACACATCCATGTGTTATCAACATTATTCTCATACAGAATCCAAACCACAGAACCGTTCCAGATACTAGCAATAAAATTAACTCCATCCCAGATGAAAATAGGACATAAAGTGTCTCAAAAAATCTCTGTGTCTAATCAGCATTTTCAATTTTTTAGCTTCTAGGGTTTATTGGGTTTTCTTTTTGGGTTAGGGTGTTTTTTTGGTTGTTTGGTTGGGTTTTTTCTTGGTTGGTTTGATTTTGGTTTTGGTTTTAATTGCTGCCCACTTTTGAAGAAGACTTTATTCAAATGGACTTCCAGGTAATTTTTCCTTCCTGGCTTTAGTTTGAATTTTAGTACATGCAACTGCTATATCTTCTTCACCACTAACCTCTTCGTTTTCCTTACAGGCTGTAAATTACTTGGCTCTCTCTGTCCTATGCAAGATCTGTTCTTAGCTTCTTCTCCTTTAACCCATAATTGTCTGGCTGCCTTTTCCTGTACATAGTGGAGCTCCTATACACCTAACCGAACTTGGAGCAATTGCTTTGAACTTCATGGCATCTATTTCAGAGATGAAGAAAAGCTTTCAGATGAAAGCTTATCATTTTCCCACAACTTTATTAGATGGACTAATAAAATACAGGACTTCTATCCTCAAACCTTGACTTACACTGTCATCAGATGAACAGGCACTGTAGATGCTCCCTACATGGATGGCAGGGAATAACTTCACAATAGATCAGAGTCCCTTATATTCCATATCATCAGCCTCCAGTGGGAGAGTTACACTTTACTGCTTTGCACTTTGAGATATGTTGACATTAAGGTATTATGTGGGTAAAATCCTACATAATTTAATTCTGGAGGGTTATTTGCCTGCAGTCTGAATGAAGCCTGCTGGGGCTGTTATGGGGGTAAAAAGGAGAAGCATAAGTGCTGCAGGACTGAGAAGAGTCAGATTTGTATGGGCTTGGTATAAAAGGTTTGGAAATCCACTATTTTATGCATGAGACAAAGGCAAAACACTGAAAGGAGTTCAAGCTCCTTTCCATGGACACAAAGCAATTTCAAATAGAGGATTTGCTTTTTGTCTCTCGAATATTATTTCTGATCATCCAAGAAGCTCTTCTCCAAAGGCACTCTATATCACTGGGGACCTGCTCCACACTCCAAATGGTTTTCTTCATGTAATAAATACTTGACATTTAGAAAAATCGCTTCTAAATTTACACAGTGCAGAGCTCACAGTTTGAGATTGCCCTCTAAACACCCTGAAGTGCCAAGCGCATAAATAAATATCTTTGCAAATAGATTCTCATTTATTTGCTTTGCAAGTGTATTTTTGTTTCTTAGAGATGGGTGATTACTACAGGAGGAAATAAACACCTCTGGTTTAAGTTAAGAAAATGCAGGAAAAAAGCCAATCAAAAATGTGAAATTCTCTCCTTGATATTTTGATCTGTTTTCTATCTTTGTAATTTAAATTTCAAAATAATGGTATTATACATCTAAACTGTGCAATTGTACTTTATGTCATGGCCAACTAAGCATAGATCAAGCTGTGGAACAGCAGCAAGAGATAAACTGAAGGTTTTAGGGAGAGGAAATGCTGTCTGTCTGTAGGTCATGCACGGTCTCCATCATACAGGACATAAACAGGTCTCAAGATATACTATCTACCCCTGTAGCACAACTGGGAGAGGAGCAAGCACTGTGGTCTGCATTTTGCAGAGGAAATAATAGAGGACTAAGTGCTTGGCCACAGAGAAATCTGGAGACTGCTGTCTACTCTCACTACATGAGCATTGAAAAGATCCCTACAAAGGCATCCTTCCCTCTGAACTGCAATGTCTCGCCTCATTTCCAGGTGTGTGGAGAGAGAGAAAAGATTCCTGATGACCACGAATTGGATGGGTCCCTTCTCACTACACCTATGGATGGTGCCTGTGCTGCACAGGCTGGAGTACTGATGCAGTCAATGGTGCCATGCAAGGATACAACCTTAAGCAGTGAGCAAGGTGATCTTATCATTTTCTTTTATGCCAGCCCCCTAAAACTCTTGCTTAAATTGGTTCTCTGTTGTCAGTGCAGGCTTAACAGCACTGTGATGGATGGGATAAAGGGCCTGTTTCTGACTACAGAAGGTAGCTATATCAGGTTACCCTGGGGCAGGCTGTATTGGCTACACTTTTCTTCAGTACAGGCTGAGCCTTAGCGGCCAAAACCACAAGGGGTCCTTGGACATGTGCTCAGAGCCCTGAGGCCAGGGCCTTCAGCTCACAGACTGCCTCTGTTTTTCCACCAAGTCCATGAGCCAGTAGTAGCAATAACCATGATGATTACAGACTTTTGTTCTGGTCTGGATGTCCCAGAACAACATTTCTTGGCCAAGCCAACACTTGAGTGGAACTAAAGTAGCTTAACACTTTTTCTGCCAAATGACAGAGAAAGCCATGCAGAACATAATGAGTGTGGGGGTCCCTGCACAGAATTATGCGTTTACTATTGCTTACCTCTTTCTCTGAGTGTGGATATCCAGATTCAAGGAATATGCTGCCCAGTCAAGCTTCATGACATCCTCTTCATAGTGTTGTATTCCACTAAGAACTGGCTATTACTTACCTCCAGATTTTGGTTCCCTCAGGAAGACCCAGCCCATGGCTTAATTGAAGCCCCACAGACTCACAGTTACTTTATGCCTTGCTAATGAATTTATCCAAGTGAAGCAGCGACAATCCCTAAGTGAAAACAGTTTTACTTGCATTGCTAGATTGCTGAACTAAGCTAAAGCCAAAGTACAATCGGATTAAACTACTTTTAATGTATCTATTCAGGGCTGCACAACAGTTCAAGTACTAAATCCAATACTGATTTCTACTGTGAAGATTTGATAAAGAGCTTTTCCATTCTGATTAACATTTTGTGACCGTGAAAATTGTTTTAGAGGTCAAAGAAACTAAATGCACTGTTTGTTATACACAAAGGTGACTATACCTATTCTCTTCCAGAGAATCCTTATCAGTCTGATCTCATTATACGCTATTTCTAAGTGAAGGTATATAGCTACTATTTCCCTGGCCATGGCTTTGTATGAATAAGGTAGATAGTAACTCTGTCTGGGGTTGTATCTGCATTTCACCAACTCCATAGTCCCTCAGGGTGGAATGCTGAACTATGGGCCAGCACACTGAGCATGATGGCCAGCTAGTCACCCTACACTCACACCAGGGAAATCTAGGGCATGATTTATTACATTCCAACACATATAACCTAAAACAATCCAGATGAGTTATATTTCACAAGACCATAAAGGGAACCCACAGTGGTGACTTTGAACTTCAGTGATGACACCTGCATGGTGTCAAAATGCATCTACTTCAGTTCACTGGTAGACTGTACAGCACTGAGCTCCTCAGCTGGGCCATGCTCCCCCCTCTTCCTTTTCTTTTCCCCTGGTATGAGGTCACTTTGCAGTGATCTTTCATCTCAGCTGATCTCTTGCTCTCTGACTTTTGAAATTAATATCCTCAGCAAATCATTCAGCTCCTGCAGAGCATATACAACACAATCAGTATAATTACTTCATGTTATACCTCAGTTGTCACTTCACTTTAATGGACTGCAAGTAAGATGAACTTGAAAAGTGTCCTAAGATAATGTTCTTAGAGTTTCTATTTTAGACTCTTCTGAAAGATGTTAAATATATTCAGAAAAAGAGATTTCATCCTAGAAATTATTGTCTGTATTACAGCAGAGTGAATAGGGCCAACAGAGTTCAGAGCTCTATGATTAAGGCACTGTAAAAGAAAAATTCAATGTAGATTGGGAAAGTGTAGGATAAGAATGATGGAACTGATCTAATAAATGTAGGCTTTATGATGTAGAAATTTATATATGAAGTAGTCATCCAGACTGTGAAGTAGCCTCCTGTACTTACGGACCATGGAGCTTGGCAGACAAGTCTCCCTACCTTGAACTGGACACTGTGGTTGGTAAGACGAATCTCAGACTATTTCCTTCTTCCATCTTGCTCAGCTTTACAGTAAGGTGAGATGCCCAAGGACACTGGTAGACCTGTGTCATAGCCACTAGTTCTGCCCCCCACTCTGGCTCATCTGGTGCTTCAACATGTCTGGATTTTTAAAAAGAAGTTATTTTATGACAGCATTTGATGGAGATCTGCGTATTCAATGTCAGAGTAGTGCAATCTCCCATTTTAAGTCACTCCCTCTGCCACTTAATAATTACACCTCTGTCATCCTTCCTTCATAACATTTCTCCAGGATTATCACATATGAGCATATCCAGAATGTCTTAAATCTTGTCTCTTACTCTTCTATTCCAATGCCTCAGAGAACATAATTGTCTTTTTTGATCCAGTTTAGAAATCTCTGCTGAGAGCTTAAAAGTTTTGTGTTTTTGAAAAGAGAACCATTTTATTTTAAATCCAGCTAGGGTAAGAGTCCTCTTGCTTCTCTTTGATATAATAATCCAGCTTTAGGGCATTCACTGAGACAGCATGCTGCCATGTGCCTCAACCCTTTCCTCTCCTATGATGATTCAGACCCATCATTCCTATCTTCCTGGCAGGAGTCCTAGGCACCTGATGGGCCTGGGTGGGGGTCAGTAGCAGCCCACAGGCAGGAGATGTGCCCATGCTCTGTCAGAGGGCAGAGAAAGTCAGGGGGCTGCACCCCTGCACCCCACTCCTGGGGTCCTACCTGGGCTCACAGCAGGTTTTGCACAATGCATATTGTTCAAGGGGAAGTATCGGTATTACAGGGGCAGTTTGAATTAAGGGACCTTTACTGAGTGATTTCACTCTGTTAAAACTCCACACATGTAAAACAAGAACAATTTTTGTCCTTACAAAGAAGATTAAAAGCTAAACAAAATTACATAATAAAAGTACTTTCAAAGATGAATGTTATTGCATTGCTAATGCTTATATCTTTTTCTCAGAGCATCCAGCATTTGTTCCTCCAATAACAATGGTAGGATGTGAACTCCTGGAATAATTCAGCTTTGCTTGCCTGTGCTGTAGAAAACAGACAGCAGCTTAAATTCAGTCCTCAGTGGGCTCTCTCTTTTATCACTTACATGATAAAAGACCTGCATTGCTATACTTACAAGCTAATGCTTTCATTATGGTATCTCCATTAACCAGAGGGTTTCATCTATCAGTCTGCAGAGGCCATGAGACCTTAACACTCCTATTCACTATTAATTTGCTCTGGTGCAGAGTGAGAATGACACAGACACTTGATACAGGATGGAAGAGGCAAGCTAAAACTTAGCCATGTATCTCAAAAACCAGGCACATTGTTACCTGCACATGGGCATACTGGGATCCTTGATAAGAAGGCAATTGAGAGATTTTTAGAATTCTAGTGACTTCCTCAGCCCATATCTGTATTTTTCCAGCTGCTGGTTGTGCTGTGGCCATAACCCCAACTTCTCTAGTTCACTGCCATGGCTTTCAACTTGTTGACTTTGGCCATTCTCTTCTGCACTAACCCAGTGCCCTCACGTTGTAACATCTTTACATGGCACTTTTTGCCTAGCAGTATTTTGAGGCAAGAGGAAAACCTAACCTGGTCTTGGACAATATCTTTGCTCCTGTGAACATTCCTTCTTAAGCCTTTCTAACACCAGTGATCATGTTTCCCACATCAGGAGTGCCATCCTGATGGGAAATTCTCTGCCTCTAGGTGAGTGGTTTGTGCTTAGTGTGATTCAGAGGTACCACAACTGCTTGATAGACATAATCTTAATGCACAGCCACTTCCTTCCCACTCTCCTCTTGCCCAGCCAGCTTTTCCCAGACTGCACACCTTCTAAGCAAGGGATGTAGAAAAAGCAATGCTTTGCCTAGGGCAGCACTCAGTTACTCTGTACTTGGACCAAGCAGTCCTAATCACCAGGCAGTGCTGCTATTTGAGTATTTGGCTGTTCATAAATATTTGAGATAGCTAAGCTCAATCTAAGACACCTACTTTCCACAGCAGAAATCACACTTCTGCTTTAGAGACTGCTCTGAATATGAGCACACATTTGCATCAGCATCACTCATATATGCCATTCCAGCTGTCAGCATAACAAATAAAAGAAACCCTTTGGTTTTGATCATCTGTGAAAGCCTCATGCTCTAAGGGAAGGAGGGACGCCACAAAGATCCAGATCTTAATCGTTGGGTAGAAGCCACTTAATGGTCTTTGAGGCCAAATAAAAGCTTCAGTTCTAACCCTCTGTTCTGTCTGCAATAAAATTTGGCAATTGCAGTTCAGTCCCTAGAGGGCCCTAAAGGATAATAGTCCTCCTCACAAAACAGTTGCATGTACATATTTGACCTGATTTAATGAGGCAGTCAGCTGCTATTTGGAGAAGTTACAGAAAGCAGCACAGAAGTTATATGGTTGCCTTCTGTCCAAAAGTAAAAAGTAAGTGCTTGGAGGGACATTTCTTTCTCTGAACTTTAACGGTTTGAAATTTGTTCACTGTAAGTATCTGTGTATGTGACCAAAACCTGTATTAAGAAAAAAGCCCCACATAAGCCACTAAAATATGTGTAGAAATCTACTAGATACACATCTATCAGATATGCATTCATGGTCAGCATCTTGTATGAAAAACTTTTGCCTCAGTGGTTTTAACATTTTCCATTAATCATTGTTTTCAAAGAGTTCAGTTATTTTTAGAGATAGTTTTCAAATTTAAGAGCTATTTTTAAAGGAAAATAGTAACATTTGTTATTTCTTGTTTGGTTCCTTTCCTCATTTGATTTTTCTACAATAAGTAATTTTTGAAAAGCAACAAAAGAAGATGGTTAACTGTGTTGTCATTCAAGAACAGAAAAGACTGAAATCACATGAAGGTATTGTTTAAGCAACAGATACTTATACATGCACCAGTATCCCAACTCCCTCCCCAACACCTGCTTTAAAGCATAGCTTACTTTTTGCCTTGCACAATTTACGGAACTGTCTGCGTTTCTACTGTCAGTTGATAACACTGCTGCAGAGGAATGCATTTTCTATGCTGTTGCCTCAGATGATATTTTAGTCACAGGAATTCACAAAATTAAAAAAAACCTCACAGTTATGCCTAATAAGTCTTTATTTCCAAACAGAAATTGCAAAAATATTCTATTACAGAACAGGTAACAAGTACAGAATTCTATGTGTTATAACATTGCCTCCTTGACAAAAAATCATCAGGCACTTAAAACATGAAAACAAAGTACAAATCAAATGAGCTGTATCAGGTGATTCAACAATACAACTTCGTCTTGGTTTTCTGTAATAAAAGCACAGACATGGCTGAGGGGCTCCTGCCTCCTCCTAAACCCTGTGCAGAGACATTTCTATATTATGCTGCACACATTCTACTTGAACAATATCAAGTTCACATCTGAAAACAAATAAATTCAGCACTGAGAGAATTTGAGGAACCTTTTTGGAACAGCAGTAGCAGAGCCTACACTAGCAGCTTCAGACAGAGCTTGGTGCATGTGGAGGAGCACAATTGTTTCAGCTCCACGGAGAATAAGCTCTGCTTTGACAATTGCATTGAAAATAACGGAGCTAAAATGAATGCAAACAACACACATTTTAAGAGACAGTGAAACCTCCAGGCAAAAGCTATCATGGCAACTTTATGGAATTACATTTTGACGCATGAAACAGTCTCTGAAAAGAAAAAACCACGCATTTGCCATCCTTTAGGAGCAGCCCTGTGTAGGACCTCTCCATTCACCTGTCTTCTCACTTATACATCTTGAACTAAATCAGCAGCAGAGGTAGCCTCTAAGACTCATCTTAGAAAGGTAAATCTAAGAAGCAAGTGTCCAAATGACTAATGAAAATACTCCTCCAGCAATCAGTCAGATGCCCTCAAAATTATTTTGGCTTGTATTACTGTTTTTTTAGGTGACATTATGTAACTTCCCACACACTTCACTCTGGTGGCATAAAATATAATAAATATTTAAAATCATTTTAATTAGGTACTCAAAGAAAAGAATATAAAGAATATTAACATAAAGAACACATATGAAGCTCCTATATAAAATTTGCATATAAAACATGCAGAAATGTCAGCCGTTATACTTCAATGCCACAAGAATTTAGGAATGGGTTTCTACTGTAAGCATTGACAATAAATACAACAAGAAAGAGGTGCTGTTAGGGAAACATCTCACAGCTAAGCAGGAGATGAGAAGCTTAGCAGGTTGTTGAACTACAGACTTGCTGTGAAGAATCTCCTCTTGTCAGGGACTAAAGTGAACAGTGAAGAATTTAAAACCAGCAATATTGTTTTATACTAGGCTATCCTGTCACAATCATTAGCATGATTCATTCTGATGGGCTCTTGCCTTGATACCATTAACTCATGGTGGGACCATGAAATACTTCCATCATGCACTGTGAGCTTTCGCCCTTGCTGGAGAAAAGAGGGATGAAAAAAAGACTAGACATGGCAGTATTAGGTCCAGCAACAAACACTGATGTATTGCTGAAGGTACATCAGGATTTAGCAGAAGACAGACTCAACTGTTCATTTGATTGCAACAGGAGCAACATGAAGATGCCACTCCTTGTATCTCACAGCCAGACTGTTTTCATCCTAACTAGTATTTGCCAACACCTGCCAACAAAGGGCAGTTATTGTTTGTGCAGAGAGCAATGGACAATCATTACACACCATAGTACTACATTTACTCCTTGGTCTATAGCAAACTCAAGCTGGTGTACTCCCATCGTATTAAGCTCTTGTTGCATTTCTAGAATTTGCTGCACACTAAGAGTATACTGACAGGCTGCTCCTCCAGCTGGACCAGTGAATGGGTAACCCAGTAACCCAGGGTCATTCCCCTGGTGAGCTGGCATTCCCAGAATAGGAAGGTATTCTGAATTACGCCTTTATGAAAGCAGACCACTAGATAACAGCAATAGTTCCTTTGTTTAGTGGCATGCTGCAGAGTGTTTCATGCTCTACTTGATCATAATGATAATTTTGAGCCAATTAAGAAATACTTTATGAAAATCTGGAACAAAGCTTAATAAATATAAATCTGCCCGCTTGTGGTATGCTGTAGCTGAAAAGCCTAATGGATTTCCCCAGACTACCCTGAGAGATCAGCAGCCTTTGAAACTCAGAGAAGGATGATGTTCTTGCCTAAAATGACAGAATTCAAAATAAAGAGAGTCAGGTTTTCTATGGCAAATACACATCCCCTTGTCACTGTTGCTGGCTAGAAGACCTAGAGATTAAAGAGACCAGCTACTGAAGTACAACAAGATGAAGGATTAACTGGCATTGAATATTTCAAACTAAGATACATTGAACTAAAGGGCTGATGTGTAAGGAGTCCACTGCTCCAGCGTGTGCAACAAGCACCTATCAGCTATTTGAGACAAAGCTGTTTCAGAATAAACCACTCCACAGAATATTCCTCGGCCTCGATCTCACACAAATTCCTGTACTCAAGTGGATGTGTGTTTTGTAGACCTGAGGGTTCCTGGAGGATCTAATGCATGGATATTCAGGATCTCCCTCCACAGATTTGTCACAGAAGAGCAAGTAACAGAACAAAACAATATCTCTAGGTCAAATGCTTTTAAACCTAGACTGACACGTCAGGCTGTAGGTCCACTATAGAGTCTGTGCAAGGTGTACATGATCAATTAACCCAGACCAATTAACTTATCCAGATACTTACACTGAACAAAATCAACTAATACATAACAGCAGAAATATTGTGATAGTAATTTAGGGAGCCACAGAGGGTTCTAGGTCACCCAGATAACTTAGTTTCTTTTCTGGAATCACACAGTACAGAGAATTTCATCTTGTCTCAAGCATGGTGCCAATGTCAGTCATCTCACTACTGTACAAGGAAAGAGACTCAAAGTGAGAGTAACTGGTCTCAAACTCCCTTAGACCTTATGCAGCTCTGTTTTCTGGAGATGGAGTTTGAGCTGCTGGGATTAGAAGAGTGTGAATGCAAAGGCATGCTGAATAACAAGCAAGTTTATGCAAGTTTACCACCAGTCAACTGAGAATTTTTTTAATTATCATTTCTGAATCTTTGTGTGGTGAACAGCTTGTTAAAATAACTGTAATGGGAAAGATAGAAGGGGGAGCAATAATCAAGCAGTGTAGACACCTAGAGTCCTTAGTGTAGCTACCTCAAGCACCTTCCGGCACCACAGGGAGAGACAGGCTCCCACCCACCAGAACAGCCGGTGTGCTGCAATCCCCCCTCTTTCAGGAGCCCATCTCTCCCTTCTGACCAGAGAGACCCCTAGAGATGTTGACTTCTGCACTTTACCAAGCTTTCAGGGGACCACTGGGCCTGTCCAACAGCTGTCAGATAACAAATGGCCCTTGTTATGTCCTTATGATCCCACCTGCATGTTCTCACCCTCTCCTTTCTTTTGAGTCTCAATTCCCCTGGCTCTGTTGACATGAACCAATTTTTGCTCTCTGTTGCCATGTTAGGGTTTCAGCATCTTAGTGTGCCAAAAGAGCTCAGTGTAGGATCAGGCAGGAGCAAGAGACGGCACAAAGGAAGGGGTGCAGCACAAGAATGAGGACTGGACCACATAGCCAGGTATTACAGTTTAAGTCACCATGAAGCTATAGACAAAATTTAGCACCTCCAGTTAGGCAACATGAATATCCCACCAAGCTGCCTTCCTTGAGGTGTAAACCAAGTCACTTAGAGTATGTTTTACTAAGCTGCAAGCATAGCAGCATTTAATTCATAGTTATATAAACTCCCTAACAGACACTAAACAGGTCTACATAGTGCTCCATGGGGAGAAGACAACCAACTCAAGGCAGCACTGAATCCTAAAAGAAGATGAAACATTAGAGATTCAGAAGAGAAGAAGGAATACAAGCAGTGAAGCAGGCTTTAATCTAATGATGCTGTGATGCAGTCATGTGCAAGGACACTGTCAGCCTCTGAAAAAGTACAATGGAACTATTAGCACGTTGTCAGAGTCCCTATATTTAGAAAACCATTTAATCTCGGTATTCATTCTGCAGCATGTGACAGCATTGGAGGCCCACAATCCCTAAAAATGAATATTTCTCATGTGAAATAGAGGGAACCAAAAGGTCCTTCCTAACCTTTGGACAAGAATCCTTAATGAAAAAACTGCATTTGGCTCAGTCTTGCAAAACTGTCAAGAACATTCTCAGTCAGGTAAAAAACCCATTTATTCATCATTAACCTGGCACAGATGTAAAATGAATGAGAAATAATTTATTTAGCTACCCAAGAAAACATCATTTCCCACAGTCAATGTTACTTCAGCAAGTCTCGATCAATCTAACTGTACCCTGTCATGCAGAAATGCCACTATTAACTTGCCAGCCTGTGCACAAATTAACACAACCCAGACACTGAGCACACAGCACCAGTAGTTACAATAAAGCTAAGTACAAGGTCTGCACTCCTGTAGAGTGAAGTGGATGCAACTAACATCTCATAATAACTGTATATCTGGAGCATGCCTGAGGTTCTTAATCTGAAGTCTAAAAGACCGTATTTTTATTCTACAGGGAGTTAAGAGCATTCTGTAGGAAAGGGTAAGAAAGGTTAACAATTCCTCCTCTTATCAGTCCCGTGCTCCACACAAATCACACTGAGGGCTTTGAGAGCATGGAAGATCAGGCCTTCAGGTCAATGGCAAGTTTAAACTTGTGAAAACAGCGCTAAAAAGTCAAAGTGTCTGTCCGTGTTATGGAGCTTTCCATTTGCTCTCATTCATGGGTGCTACATCACATTCCTTCAGTTAAGATCTCTTGTCAAGGAAGCTAGAATAGGTTTCTTCTTTTTGACTAAACCTGTCCTAAAATGTATTCCAATAATCTTTCTAGTTATTAATACATGTGTGTTTTAAATAGCGTAGCTGCACATAAATAGCCCAGGCACTCAGTAACTTCAGCTCTTCATGGTGTGTCATGGTACAACTATTTAGATTTATTCACTGAGATAATGCAATATGGTGCTAAACTAATACATGCTTTTGAAAACAGTTGCTTCTTTTCTGCAAACAAATCTCATTTTCTTCTCTCTTCATCTTCTACTTCACATAAGCAGGTTTTGCTCCTTTACTCATACCACATAGTTAATTGAATTTAGTCTGAGCAATGAATGATACCTTTTGCATTATCTCTGTGTACACATAGAGCACTTGCAATTGTTCTAGATACAGCAGATGCAATAACCTCTAAAAGATGTATGAATTTTCCCCAAGACAAACTATGTAGCTGCTACACAGCCAAGATCATCTCACTGCATTACACTAGACTGGAGTAAGTTACAGTCCTTACCTGAACACAGGTGTGCCTTTGTCTCTCTGTATGAAATATGACATATTTCTCCTCAACTTAGGCTGTTTGCTTAGGATAGCTACATCTCTGTTTGCCTAGGACAACTACATCACTTTGCACAGCTTCCAGCTACAAACACTCAGAGGCAGTCCACATGAGTGATTTATGGCACAGGAGGAGCTCTTTTGGGAACAAATTTGTCTTTGATCTATAACTAGGATGTTGCAGTAGGGAACTATCCATAACACTCATAAAACTTATACAGGTTCTTCCAGAAGCCAGCTCTCTGAACATGAGCAGCAGGTGCCTCTGGCCAGAAAATGACAAAAGTCTCACTGCTGGTGAATAAAAAATGTGCATGTGTGGTGCTGGAACCAGAACAGATCAGAGCAAATCAAGCTCTCAAGCTCGTCTCTTTCAGTCACCAGCTGGCAATGCATATGGACCCACCGATTCAGTTCTGCTATCTTGTTTCTGTTAAAAGCCCTACTGACACTCAGAGGTCCACCACCATGTATTTTTAAAAACATTTTTGAAAATTGACTTTACTGCTGATATTTGCAGTGAGGATTTATGGACACTGCTGCTTGAGCAGGAGTAGTACTGAATTCTGGTATCATTATCTTGGAAACAGATCCAGATGCTGAATGTGTCTCACCCAACAGACCTGTAACCATAAAGATTGATTCTAATACTTTTGGGAGCGTTTACATGATTATAAAACTGCTGCAAGGTAAGCTTTCAAATATTACAACAAAAAAGTAAAGCTCTTCTGAAGTTATCAATTTAAAAGGGTTTTTTTGAACCTTATTTTTTAAGGTTCAATTCATTTAAGTGGGAATTTTTTTACAGATGTAATCCTCAATGAGTGGAATACTGAAAGCTCTTTAAATCAGTTGATTTGGGATTTAATGCTGCAGTAGCAAAAGCAGTTTTAGTAAATAAAATACCTGGTAGTAACTGGCTGTAAAAGGAGGAGAAGTACACCATATCTTTGAACCGGGCCTTCAAAGTACACTCAAAAAAAAGTCAGTGAAACTCTCCTTTTAACAGAATCTGGTCATTACAATTCTTTTGTTCTGTTTGCTTGGTTGGTTGGATTTTTTCCTGCAGTAGAACATATAAGCAGACATAGCTAGAGCACAGCTGCTTGTCACAGCTCCTGTAAATGTTAATATGATTCAGTTTCTCTTGTTGCTCCACATGTATTCTTGGACCACAGGGAAAACTTCAAGCTCAAGAACTGCATAGGTTATAAATTAGGTAAATGTAGTCACTTTTCTTATATGCCCTGGTGTAGGAGAAGAGCTTGAGCTTGATTGTAAGAGGAACATTCTCCTAATAATCCTTTCCTTGGCACATATCAATACAAGCTATACAAGGTGAATAGAAGAACTTATAGGTTTGCTACCCATCATATCTCTAAAGAAAATTTCATTTCATATATCAGTGAAGAAACAGAACAGGGATGGCAGGATTATGGGCAAAGCCATGCCCTATCAGGATTCTGGAGATTGTAGTGGAGAACCCAGTTCACTGTCCCTGTCTGGACCTGAACTGGACCTCAGATAGGAACACAAGCAAGAAGAATGGTTTATAAATAGCTATACAGCTCTGGTCCTTCATATATGTGTTCTCAAAATTAACATCACTCATACAAGTGATCCCATTAAATCCACAGAATCATCTATTGCTCACAAAAGGAAAGCCCATTAAATCCACAGCATTACCTACTGCCCACAAAATGAAAGCCCATAAACCACTTGACTATCTCTAACCCAAGGGATTTTCATCATCTGTGAAGCCTTGGACAAACTAAGAATGATGTGGCTCTGAACTAATTACTCTTTTGTAGCTCTTCTCATCACTTTTCTCATGTAGACAAATGCCAGTATTTACAGGCTACTGCCAACTCATGCAGCCACCAAAATCTCCAAGATCTTATGTCAAAATATTTTAATGATCTTTTAAGAAGCAAAACATGATGAATGTCACATATTGCCACCATCCTGAGATTGTGCTTTGCTACAATTAAACAAATAGTCAGGAGTTTCAGAATTTTCTGAATAATCATTACTTTGTATTTTAAAAATGATTATTCAAAAGTCATAAATGTAGCAGTCACTGTGTGAAAAAATCACTTCTTTTTCTCTCCAAGTGTAAAACATAGAAATATTGTAATAATGCAGTTTAATGCTCATAAAATCACATCAGATCAAATCCAACACAGAACTGCTGAGATACACACAAATTGTCTTCCTTATGATCACCACCCTGGAATTAAAGCAGTAAAATATGTTACTGATACTTTTACTGATATTTCTTGTATAGTAGAAAAACTGCTTCCTATGCTTGAAACAAGCCAATAGGTTACTTTTCCGTGTATGCATTGCACCTTCTGCATCTGCTTTGACATCCTTATTTCAGACTGTGAGTCTGTGAGATCTATTATACAGAATCACAGGCTCACAAAATTCTCCTGGGTAAGCTGGACTGCTAGCACCTGGTCTAGCTCAAGCATCTGTTCTTCCTAAAAACCCACAGAACTGCTCACACCTACCCCACCTGCACCACCCTCTTCAGGCTTCCTAAGCTAACCAAGGCTGGGTCTAACCAATATCGTCATGGGGACACATCCACTGCTAATCTGAATATGGATATGTTCTAAATTACAATGTTTTAATCATATTTTGAAATAGCTAAAGATTAAAATTATTCTGTTTCTTCAACAGGATAGTTCTGCTGTGGAAAACCAAACAAACCCCTTCTAGATCTGTAGATACTTCTTCATTTGAATTGAAACCTAACATAAATTCTAGTTTGATTTAATGCATGTTTTTCTATTCTGGTGGGCTTAAACTTAACCAGAAGCAACCTATCTCCACTTGTTTCATTACAGACATTATTCTTAATACTTAATTAGTTCACTGAAAGCATGAGCAAAGTGAGGGCTTAAAAGCTGTGCTCTATGGGTACTAACACAGAAGGCATTCCTTTCAATGTTACATATATCTAGTAACTCCATGCTGGATAATATTTGCCCCAGATAAGGGTAGGCTGAAATCTGTCTACCTGACAGGAATCTAGAGGTGTCCTTATTTTAAAATGTGGTATCATTTTTCTGAAAGTAATTAAAAGTGACCTATGGGGCAGTTCATATTTCTCTAGTTACCACAAGCATAAAAGAATTTCAGCAGAATTTAAGCTCATGTTGATATCCTACTGTTAAAAATAGGTTCTATATAACAGTATTTATCACTCACTGGGATTCCAGCAAATTTCAAGATCAAAAAATCACATACTGACAGAGTTTGGAACAAAACAATTCTCTTTGATGTTAATTCCTGAGCAAGTAAGCAGGCAGCCCTGCTTTACAGGATGCTGCTCTGCCAGCTCCACCTGAATTGGAGGTAGTCACTGCTACTCTCAGTCAGAAATAGATAGAAGGCATTTAATTGTCTGGTTGGAATAAAAAACCCATACCTAACTTTTGCTTTCCAGTCAAGATACACTCACATAGTGTAGTGTGCAGTCAAAGGTTCAGCACTTCTTACTTCCTAATCACCAGCACACCTCTGCTCAACCTCTCATCCCTCAGTCCTTCTGCTCAGATAATTGAGCACTATTTTCCTCCCCAGGTTCAGAAGACTTATTCTTTCTTTTGGTGTATTTTTTCTGTTCACCAACTCCTCTGAGCAGCTGCTTAATGTTATTGTTCTATATGTCAAAGAAACACATACTCATCTTCCCTGCTGTCTTTTTCTAGCAAACAGAAAACCTGATGGATTCTTGGTCAGAAAAAATTTGCATTTTAACCAGGCCTCTGGGAAATCAAATTTACGCCAGTCTGATTAATTTATCATCTGACAATTTTTCTAATCAGATTTTTCTTTCTATTTTTAAATATGAATCAGGTCATTTCCCCTCCTTGAACCTATGTTTACTTGAAGCGAATGACATGCCCTTCAGGCTTATCAGGTTAAACCAATGAACAAACAAGCCTTCCTTCAGCTGCAGGGCCATAGCAAAAATGATTTGATAATCTCATGCAAAGTAATAAATACCATTATTTTAATTACATTTCAAGACTTCGCTGATGTAGCATTTTACATTTTACCCTTTTTGATAGGTATGTACCTACTCTAGTGAAAGCATGTACATGTCTGTTGAACATAATCATAAAGGTGCAGGAGCAGATATTAAGGCAGATGGAATTTCCCAGGTTGTGGGGCTCTACAAGGCTCTCACATCTGACAATTCTCTCTATCCAATAAAAGTTCACCTTTCCAATGGCAAGGATGGTGTTGAGGAGCAATATTGTCAAAAATGATTCAATGGGATACAGTTATACTCTCCCTATAGGTGCCTGCAGCAGAGCAGACTCCTTGACTTCCTATTTAGGCAGCAAACCTTTGTGTCCCACTGATGTGTGAGAAAAGTTCTGCCTGAGCCTTCTGTGGGCACCCAGGGTGGGTAAGGAACCTTCACCCAGTAACAGGGAAGAACATGGAGCAGAGAGAATGTGAAAGGGAAATTGAAAAGAGAAGCCTGATTGTTCAATTTCTAGAAAAGGTTATTGTCAGTAAAATATATTCATTATAGAATTTCAATTATCTCTAATAGTTGATAATGCGAGCAGAATGGCAGCTCATACTGAAACAATTTCTTTGGTTTTCTCTGGAAATATAAGTGTAAATTAGGACAATTTATTCTTCTTGTGGGTTTTTTTTCATTACAGCTTATTTTGCAAATTTGGCCACATAAGTGATTTTCAGTCTGTCAAGTAAGGACAGCATTGAATTAACACATAAAAATGCTTAAACATTTTTGTGGATTCTATCTACTTCTCTCTAGAGTAAGTATTTCTAAAGAGATCTCTTTCATTTTCTTAGCTGATGTAGTTACTACAATTAAAATTATATAGTATGTCTCCAGAGATTTATATTATAGGAATAATAAATACAGTGGAAACAGTTGGGTATAAACAGTTTATCAACTAAGAAAAATACATTATGTATTTCTTAACCTTTGCAATATACTGCAACTTTTCACAAGCAAAAAAGCATACCTTTGCCACATGAAACTGCATACAATGCACATCCTCCCAGGTAATTCTCCTGCCATGGAATAGGAGAATGGATTCACTAGATGGATTTGAGGTCCCTTCTCACAGGTTTTATATTATTCTAATAATCTAGGAAAGCAGCTTATTTTTCTATTTCTTAAAAAAACCCTGAAACTGAATAAAATTGTGCTTTCTTGGTACTAACAATCTGCTGTTTTAAAACTCCTCCAATATACTAAGTCTGAATGTATCTTTGATAGATTGTTTTCTAAATACTAACAAAGGATATTTTCAATATCTTTCAGAACCTAGCCAGAAGAAAAGCCCTTAGCTTTTAAACTTAGAATTTCTGGTTTGAACAAAATGATGCTATTTTAATTTATTTAACTTGAGTAATGCAGTCATAAGATTACATCAGTCCAATTAAAGCATATTGTATACAACAGCAGTTCTACTGTACACTTCACTTACTGTTAATATTAACTTGAATCCCCCGGAAAAATGGAGTTCTGTGAAAGGCAAATCTGACAACAGTATTGTGAGCTCAAGAATTTCTGAATTAGCTTGAAAGATGAAGTTTATAAGAATTGGTCTTATTTTGTCAGCAGGGCAAATCAAGAACAAAAACATGTTGACAAATCTTTTCAGAGTCATCTGTAGTCTGTACACAGGAAATTGGCTCAAGGTCTGAGGCCAGACTGTGCTCCATTTCTCTAAGGCAATACACAGAAGGCAGAGGTCCAACAGGGATGGGACGGTTAGAAAGGACAAGAGGAAAGGAAATTACACTTCATCCTGTATTTGAAACTCCCAGATTCTGAGCTGCTTCAAGGTAAAATCCTCAGTAAGATGTGCTGTAGTGTGTGACACATTCCTCACTTCTGTCCACAAGCTGTTCCGCAGCCCCAGGATGCAAGAGCATGCTGCTCTAATTTTTACCTAACAAGAGGGAACGAGGCCACATGCATGCTACGCCTTCATGGAGCAATCTTCATCCTTACTCTGCTCTCTGTATATGTCTGGAAAGGCTGTGCCAGGATTAAATGTCTTCTGTTGCAGATTACAATATGTGAATGCCTTTAATAAAGCAATTCTCAAAGGAGGCTGGTTCCTGGGAACTGATACTAAACCAAATATAGGTTTGCAGGGATATGTATCTAAGGTAAGGTGACAGTACTGACTGAATATGACTATGATTTATGAGGATAACCTGTATTTAGCTATGCTCCCCATCTAAAGTTCACAATTAGAAGCATTTCTAAAGTCTGTGACACATATTTATTCATAAAGCTCCGATCTTTCACTTATTTAGGAACACAACTTTCATTGACTGTAAGGTAGAAACATGTCTCTAAGGAAGAACAGACCCACACTGTTTGTAAAACAAGTTATCCCTTGGCACGTTACCAAAATAAAGACATTTTATGTGGTAAGAATAGGACCTACCTTTTCAGTCTGATTCACATTTACCAAACTGCAACTTCAAAATGCCTTTGCCATGAAGCTGAAGGATCTGGTTATATTCTTTGGGCATTGCATGGAAGCCTGGTTTAGGCAGCTGGTTGTCGTAATAGTGGTGGCTTATTGGCATCTTCTCTGTGGATTTTGAGAAAGGCCAGAAGCCATAGAGCTTCACATTCTCACATAGCTCAAGAGCAGCACTAGTGATCATAAAACCAGATGACAACCGGTAGGCTTTCACACCCTTAGTTCTCCAGAACTGAGCAAGACTTTTCAGATAAGCGGGGTGAAAAAATATTGCCCTTTGGGTTGCTTTGAACTCTTTCAGAGTGTGATATACTTTAAAAGATGTGGCTGTGTTGCTTCTGAAGGAAAATGCTGGCAATAAAAGAAAAGCATCTCCATAGACCGCAATGTTTTCCAGAAATTCTGTCTTCTTTTCGTTCAGCTTGTTGTATCTGCAAAGTACAACATTTTAGGAATGGAATGTACTATTGATATAAATATTACAGACCAAAACAGCACAAATGCACTTGCATATATGAGTTATGACCTCTGCTGCACCAGTTCAGCCTGTTTATACTGCAAACTTAATTTGGCTAAAAAATTAGATCAACTGTGGCAGAACACTTTGATCAAGGCCAGACAAATTGTGGATCAGGTCACTAGTCACTAAGAATGATGAGCCATTGAACAATTTTCCCTCCTCATATTCTTGTGCAGCCCCACTAACACCAATGAGCTAAATCTATTTTTTGGGAAGCAATAATTCATTTTTATTTAAATCAAAAAGGTCTGGGTAAGCATTAATGTAGTCAGCACTCATTGCAAGAAATGAAGTTCTATACTTGAATCAGTGAAAAATGTCTGCTAGTAATTTCTATCTACTCACTGTACATTTTCCTGTCAAGGAGAAGAAAAAGGAAGCTTTGCCTGATGTTGCCTTTTTGACAATACAGTTATGACAGACAGTAAGATCAGTAAGCAGTAAATAATATGCCATAGCAGTTCTTTTCATAGATAAGCTGAAGTTCCAGCCTGCTGAAGATGTCAGATCAGTCAGCCTGGCCTTATGAGATTTTCTTTTCATTAAGAAGCTGGAAAACCCCCCAAACCTCTGCTGAGAAAAAAGTGTGTGAGCAAGCACAGCTTTCAAATGTATTGAGAAAATGGATCATAGAAACTGGGCCTCCACTCAGGAAATAGCCTTCATCAGAACAGCCTCCAAGCACATTACCTAAGAACACGTGCTTACAGTCCTCCTGATAGAATCAAACACACCTTTCCAGGCTTTCCCAATTTATGATTACAGTTCCTTTGTAAATGCTTGGGGTTATGAGAGTCATGGGGGGAAAAAGAAGAGGCTTGGGTTTACAATAATCAATTTTACTCTGCCATAGACTGTTGACTGGTGTGAACCGAGGCTCTTGCTAATCTGGGTATTGCTGACTCCTTTCTGCTACAAAAAAGACCAGGTTTAACAGATTTAACATGGTACATAGGACATATTTAACATGGGAACTAAGACTTAATGAGGCAATCTGCATGCACTGCTCTCTATGCCGGTTTCCCAATGGATTTTCAACAAAATCTAAATCATGTCAAACAATTATACAGCATTGCACAGAAACAGATTTGCAGTGGTACTCACTTCTGAGCTATGATACTCGGATTAACAGTCACAAGGTTTGTTTTATTGCCAACATCTTTGCAAATGCTTCCTGTCGTTGGAGGGAGGTTACACCTGAAATTGAGAAACACTTGCTTAAACAGATGTGCACCAGAAATCCTTTACAGCTATTATTTGCAAATTCCTCTCTTGTGCAATGAGACTTTCACATCAGTTCCCAGGGATGTCTAAGCACTTTACAAATATTAAATAAGGCTTACAGCACTTATAGTAAAAATATTTAATCTGCTGTACAGATGGTTAAAATAGGGCACAGAGAGCTCATTTTCATAAATCGTATCACAAACTAGAAGCACAGTTAAAATCCCAGAAGGAGCCAGTCTATGAATGCCCTACGCTAGCTGCTAGGAAATATTGCCCCTCTTGCCTAAACAAAGCATTTCCAAATAAAGTCTTCTGTTATGTCTTAACAACAGTGCAACTTGCCCTGTTGCAAAAATAGTGATTTCTGTAAAATGTAAAACCAGAGGTGTTCTAAGTTGGTCACTTAGCACGTTTAGCATTTTAATATGCAGATTTCCCACTTTCATTAAGACAGTTATCTAACTGGAAAGACCTTTTCTTTTTTTTTTTCTTCAAGTTTTCAAAAGCCCAAATATTAGGCAGAAGTAAGAAAAGGAAACAAAATTCACCTGACTGCGTGACTGGGTTTCACTGAGAGAAGAACATTTCTTCCGTTACTCTGTTCCCTTGCAGGAACTACAAAGTGTGAATCACACTGATAGAATGGGCCAAACTACACTCTGAGTGTGCCTGGCTTTCTCCTAGTCTATAGAGCAAGATGAAAAAACTACTTCAAAAGGTGCTTAATTTTTTAGATGACTAACAGAAGGTGAGACAAATATCAGGGCAGTTAAATGACTACACAAGTGAGACAAACTAAGGCTAAGTAAACTCTTCATTAAACCAAAGGTAAACAAGTCTCCTAAGGTATGCTAAACAACCAGAAATTTCAGGTTCTCAGATAAGCTCATTTCACATCACTGCAAGGTGTCTTTGCAACTATAGATCTTACAGGTATTCATTTAGGCCCCTCTTTATTTAGGAAGCAGCATTCTGACAACTACAAAGCAGAAGGAGTATCCTTAGAGAGGCAGAAAGAAAGAATTGTCAGGATCCTTCTTCATTGCTACAAACTGGCATTGGCACACTTCCAAGGCTGCCAAGTTTTTAGAAACACTGAACATACTTCATAAGATGAAGCAGCTCTTACCTGAACACAAAGTCAGAACTATCGATTTCAGCTCCGCAGCTGGAATTTTTCAGAATGCCTCCATTTCCAACCACAGCACAGGTCTTGAAGGGATAGACTGAAAGAGGTGAGGACTGCAAACAAATAAAAAGACATAGCCAATGCCTTATAAATCTTTTGATTATTTCTTTGTGTCTATTTGCTCTTGCACGTTGAATCTGGTAAAACCCAGTCAAAGCATTCACCATTTAGGCAGACCTGGTTGCCAGACCTGGACAGCCAAGTGCCAAAAATGGACTGAGAACTGCTACTTCTGTCATCAGAACTTTGAGGGAATAACCCTGGATTATTAAAACTGGGTATCTTTTAAATACAGTTAACACAAAAACTATCTAGTAGTGAATTGAATCCTTGAAAAGCTAAGGAACTAACTTGTACTGAAGGTAGCCTAAATTTTACCCATTTTCCTCTGCACTGCAATAGACTGGGGGCTGTCACATAGTCATTGACTTTGTCAGCTAATAGAAGGTAACTTTGTAAGTGCTCATCATTTAAGTCATCACACACTACCTTTGAAGTAAAACAAATTTAGGGGAACCTGAAGATGTTCTAAAGGATAATGATGCGCCTCAGCTTAACTGGTGAATGTGAGGCCTCACTGAAGAGGTTACTGTTTCTGGTTGTTCACCCTCTCTACTCCTCTACTTGTTACACCTTGCTGTCCTGCAGTGGGGAAGCTGAGAGGGAGCTAAGTGCATCCACTTGAGAACCAGCACAGATCACAATCCAGCAAATGAATGTAAATTGATGGCAACTTCAGTTGACATTAATATAGTTGGCTGCTATCCCAGTCTCAAAAACTTTTAATACATCTTGTTCAGCCACTTTTGCTGTGGGAGCCCTGACATTCAACAGAAACACCAACTGCTGGGCAACTTTGACTGCAGAGGCTAAACCTAGTTGTAAGGTTGAGTCAAAACTTGCTTAGGGAAAGAATTATCCTTCCTCCTCTCACCAGCTTGCCTAAAGAGAAGCACGATGGGACACTCTTATGAACAAGATAAAAAGTGTGGGGAAAGCCACAAACATCATGTTGCCAGGCAATATATTACAAAACAACAATTCTGAAAAGACAGTAGAACACAAAGGCCAGACAACTCTGGTTAGCTAAACACATATATTTGCACATAAAACATACTACTTTTCTCTTTCGTTCACTTTAAATTTGGAATCACTGTAACCTATACTGCAATGAAGTCTTTAATGATTCACAGCAGCATCAGGAAGAACTAGACTTGTATTAGCTGTAATCTGACAAATCAAGAATGCCAGAGATGGGTAAGAGGGCTCCCATGTGCTCTTAGTTTTGACAAATCAAATGCAACCTCTTTGTCTAGTCTAAAGAACCTGTACATCTATTTTAAGTCTGAGCTACAAAGTCTGATTCCTTTTCTCAATCTGTGTTTCTGGTTGCAAATGCCTCACCCCAGTGGGCACCAAAGCTGGTGAAAGAGCTGGAAGGAATTTTCTATGAAAAGCAGCTGAGGACTTTGGACTTGTCTATTTTGTAGAAAAGGAGGCTGAGGGGTCTTACTGCTCTCCACAGCTTTCTGAGGAGGGGAAGTGGAGAGGGAGGTGCTGATCTGTTTTCCCTGTTCTGTGATGGGACACATCAGAATGGTTCAAAGCTGCACCAGGAAAGGTTAAGACGACATTAGGAAGACTGTCTTTTCCAAGAGGACAGTCAAAAACTGGGATACGTTTATGGTGGATGCCCTCAGTCTGTGAATGTTTAAGAGTCATTTGGACAATGTCCTTAATAATTTCCCTTAATTTGGTCAGCCCTGAATTGGTCAGGCAGTTGGACTAGATGATCATTGTAGGTCCCTTCCAACTGAAATTATTCTATTCTTTTCTGTTCTGTGCTATCCTACATCGGGTTTACCACAAAAATAACTTTCATAAATTACATGCCCAAGCCTGCACTGGAAATGGTATGGGTATATGAACAATATTAAATGTTCTTCCAGACTGAAATGCCTTTCAAAATGGGAATGATAAAAACAAGGCAAACATTTTCAGAATATTCCCTCCTGAATTCAGCTGGCTGCCATGCCAGGCTGTAGTTTGTGTTCTGTAGCAACTCTGTTTCCAATCTGATCTATGATACCCTGTCCATGCCTTCACCACTGCAGAGAAAGGCTAAAAAAACCATCTTGCAAGGTAAATAAAGAAGTGCATACAGAGTCTGGTGGGTTTCTTCTAGAGGACTCAAAGAAGCTCGATTACTAACCCAAAATATATATGATACTGCAATTATAACAAGAGGTAAAGATACAGTTCTTACCACAGGCAGCATCTTAAAAATATCCTCTGTAATGAGGATGGTCTTTTTACTGTCCACTTCGTAACTCATGTTACTTCCCAGTGGGCTGTTGTTTTGAGAAGCAATAAAATTGTGAACTGCATCGCAGCAGGAAGCTAATTCTGACCTGCAAAAAACCCAAACAAAACCTGCTCAAAGACAGGCAAATAAGTAGGAAAGCGCTGCTAGAGAACTAGATCAATGAAAACCAGTTCAAATTAACTGAGCAACAAAAGGCTATATAAACCTTGCATAATGTCATTTCCCTTGACTTGGTTTGCAGACCAAGTCCATTTTCACAGCAAATGTTCGGAAACTGATCAGACCAAGAACTTACACTATTTTTCTCTCTTAGTCTCCTTTTTCCCATCAAGAAAAAGTTGTAGTTGATCTCCTCCACATTATTAATTGCTAAGATTATTACAGAAACACTGAGGTACTTCAGACCCCAAAGAATTAATAATGGGATTTCAATCAACATAGAACAAGTGATTTTAAGAAACTAGAAGGCTGAAGAAAGAAAAAACCAATGAGATGGAAGAAATGATGACAGGAGGTACTGGAGATAGTGAACAGCTAGATGGTTGCAAGCCAATTGATTAATAATTAATTTCTACAACTGTTCAGCATTCAGCACACTATCACACATGTTAAATAAATTACATCACAACTTCCACATAATGAAGATAGATATCTTTGTGATAGAGACAGCCAGCCTAGCTGCTCCCTGAAACCTCTAGCAGAAGTCCTTAAATAATTAAGAGTGCAAGGGATTCACTCAAACTTTTTGTGTGAAGACTATCACTCATTTTACAATTCCTCATACCTTTGAACTTATGAAAATGTTATGTGTGTAAATATTCTATATTATTAACAGTGAAATGCAGTGCAAAGCCCCATCAGACCTTTGAAATCAGACCTGAAACACTTTAATTCATTTTGCTTTAGGCAACAATGTTTTCTCTGCTGCCACAGGATCTGATTTTCAGACTGTAAGGCTGAAATATTCATGGCCAGACATTATGTATCAATTGTTAGGACACAGCTTTCTCACGGGATGAGATACTAAGAGAACTACTAACAATTTAGAGAAGGAAATACATTTATAACAGGATTGCTTGGAATTTTGAAGACGATATTACAACAGAGAAAAGATAGTAATTCCTATCCTAACAATGAAGGTCAACTGGGGAAAAAAAGTAAAATTTACACTTAGAGTCAGAGGAACAAAAAAGTTTTATTTTGTACTTTTTCAGTGAGTAAGGTAAACCAAACTGTTGGAACCAGTTAAACATTACAGGACAAATTCTAGGTAAGGTGGCTTTAATAGGGTAAGGCACAGGTAAAGAAAGTTGCTTCATTTCACTTTATCAACAATGTAGACAGAGCAAATATTATTATAATCATTATAATAATTAAATTCAGTGTTAAGAAGCACACTGGAACAGGTTGCCTAGGCAAGGTGCAAAATTTCAACAACTGGAGTATTTTAATAGAGATGTGGACAAACTTTTTCAGTAATGGTCTAAGTCCATTTGATTCTAAGTCACCTTTTACAAACATCTATAAGGTGAATGTTTGTTTGCAAAAAGAATATCATATCAGTTCTGCTGTAAAGCACTTGCACATTATCGACACCAGAAATGCTTACACAGACATATCTCCTTGTGGATCTTCAGTTATCCAACACACAAAAACACCACGTAAAAGAGATAACCAAATAAAAAATAAGATTAGCAAATATTTAAAGCTGTAACTTCCATAAGCCTGATGCTAAAGTGTATTTCACAGCACAGTTTGTAATGTCATTTGAATAAAGGACAAAGCATTCAAGCGACAAAAGTCTGTGGATTACTGAGAACCAGAAAAAGGCTGTGCTTGCCTAACAGCTTGTTTTAGTCATTTACCTGGCTTGGGTATCTGTTCATATGAGCTATTGTACTATACAGGTGATGACATCAAAGACTTTGAGTTTTCATACTGAAGAGACTGTCATGACAGTAGAACTCACAAAAAATTCCACTATATAACAGCAAAGTTTCACAACTACAAACAGCAAGATTGCCTTTTAACTATGTCCACTGCTGTAATATTTTATAATGAGCAAGCAATTATCTTAATGTACTGCACTGGGGCTCTAGACACTGATACAGGTTTCTCCAGACTCTTGTCAATCCAAGCCAATAACATCAAAGTGCAGTGAGGCATATTATGACATACTCCAAACTTTTAGAAGCATGGCTAAATTTGATATCTGAAGAAGAACATGTTGAAGGGGAATTGCTACACTGACAGCCCTTGAAGTGTCTTTACATGAAGTAACATCATAAGTGTCTAAGACAATGAAAGCCAAAAGAGTTGAATCTGAAATCATGGCTGAATATTTAAGAAGTGTAATAAAATTTTCAAATTGAAGACTATTTAAAGAGTCTGCCATGGAAAAATAATTAACTTGGACTGATCCAAAATTAGATTCTCCTTATAGGAATTCTTCCACTTTTAGGAAAGTGCAGAGCAATTAAAAGATTCAACCATTTCTTCTGCCCTCAGTTACTATCTCTCTACCCAGCCTTATTTTCTTCTGAAATAAAATACATCTTTGAATATATACTCATTATTTTACATATTATCTAGTAAACCTATGCAGCTAATGTACTCTTAATCCACACTACCATCTCAGAGTTCTGTATTTGCTTGTATCCTAGAAGATTTCAGAGATTACAGTGGAATTATTGATCTGTTTAGTGTTAGGAAAGCTATTGATTATGTGGTGATGTGAGCTTATGTAAGCATAAATTGACCTTGCAGGGTATTTTATTTGTATTTCAGCTGGGGCTCATGGCAGCAGACAGATGTGATAAGCAATACTGTTATATAGGTTAGAGGATATCTCACGACAAATTAATCTCTTCAAGAAGGATCGGGTGTTTTTTAATCTACAGGAATGTTTAACATACCCTTTCAAGAAGAGATATTGAAGTGGGAAAAGGGTCAAGTGGAATAAAAAGCAAGAGGGGAAAAAATAGGACTAAGATAATGGCTTGATCTTTTAACTAGTCTTTTCAAGACTCTGGGATTCTTTTTTTTTCTTTTTTTCTTTTTCTTTTTTTTTTTTAAGTGGTAATGTTTTCTTTTTAAAAAGAGGTTTAAAATATTTTGAGTAGAGAAAGCACTTGTTGCCAGCTAAACTGCAGTGTAACATCAGGAATTTTAAAACTGCATTTCATACTGAGGAATTTCCTTCTCCCTTCATTATCAGATGCAAATAAGGTTTGTCTGGAATGGTCTTTCCTGGGTAGAGGGCCCAGTACCCACAGCTCACACATTACAGTGTGATACCACTCCTGAAGAACTGTTGCACCGCTTTGCCAGGCTTCAAGCTCAGTGAGATAGCCCAGAAATACAATGCCCAGAGGCTTCTCTGAAACACAGTATCTGCTCAGTCTTTCTTTCTTCACATCCTCCATTCTCTAATTTTGAAAGCTGTTTTAACTATTTGGTAGCTTTCCACAAAAATTGGAGTCACAACTATTTTGGAAACTTGCAGATTATTTGGCACCGCGGGTGTATAGCCCAAAAGAGGGTTAAAAGTCTGTAAAGCAAAGAGATGTGAAGGTGTAAAAAATGATTACATCTTGCACCTAATTGGGGTCTGTAATTTGTTGCACTAATGAAAACCTTCTTTTAAGTGGAAAACCTTTGAAGAATACTAATATAATAATTAATATTCAGGTTACCTAGGGAACCTGAGACTCTACTGACTGTGGCTAGAAGAGCCTTTACAGAGGAAGCTACCCAGCACGGCTTTCTTTCCTGGAGCTTTAAGGATGACATTTCCAGGCAGCTGTGAGCTTATTTCCCCTACCTTTCCAAGCTTTTACTATGTTTCTCTCTTATAACCAAGAAATCTGAGGACTTCCTCTGTCTAATACAAGTTAGAGCTGATGTAAAACTGAAAAAGGAGGAAGAATTCAGGTGGACTTAGAAACAAATGCATAATGTGGAGATGCTAGATGCTTGTGGAGCCATTAAGAACAAGAGAAGTTAAAAAAAAAAAAGAAAAAAGAAAAAAGTTTAAAAAAGGCAGCTAAATTTCACAAAAGAAAAATCTGAGTGAAAGAATAGTTCTCTCTATGTCCCTACCAGTAAATGTTGGAGAAGACTTTCCCTAAATCACTGTTAGTAGGATGCTATTGACACTACTTCTGGTACATCACCTTTGCTAGCTTCTATTGAGAAGCTAGATAAAACCTCTTTGGCAGTGACTTACAACTGCTACTGTCGGGCACAATAAATCTTAACTAGATTTCAAGAGCAATGAACTAAGTGCTTGCACTTCCTCCTCTGAGAGTAGCCCAAATACGGCAATGCTGATGTCACCATTACAGACACTAAAGTGAAGGGCATGGAGACTGGTTTCCTGACAGAGGCGGGACAAAAACCAACCAGAGAACAGTGACCATGGATATGAGAGGTATTAAAGAGAACATCATGGCTCATACTTGCCTCCCGGTTCTTCCTGATTTTGATAAATGCATGCGTAAAAATTACGTAGCTGTCAAGAACCACTGACCACTACCATATAGCAATCTAGCCACTTGCACAGCAGAGCAGCATGGGAGGAAGCCATTTGGAAAAGGGCAGCTTTCTGACAACAAATGGACACAGTCTGCACGGCTGCATGGCAAAGGCAGTAGAGGGTCAACCTGGAATACTGCACTCTGCTCTCCAACAGTGAGTTGGCAAAAACATTGTACTTTGTGCCAGGCATGGCTGTCAGCTGTAATATTTTTGCCAATAAGAAGACAAGTATTTATGTCCTGTACTGCACTTCTAATTCATATTCTTTTATTTGGCCTGGATCTTCTGGGAGAGTGGCTTACAAAGGGGACGGACATGTCCTCATTGGCACACAGTCCTGTCTTCTAGGAACATAAGAGTTACTGGCTTAGATCACGTATTCCTTCACTCCACTAGCAGTATGACGGCAGCCAACTGCAAAAGCTGCAAAGGAAGACTCTGTCAGGAAAGCTTCTCTGGAAAATTGACTACCCCAGGAGAAGCTGCTCTTGAACCTTATTAATTAGAGGTTAGTTTATGCCCTGAAGCACAAGACATTAAATCCCTTGTAAATATGCATGCCTGTTCTTCAAAACTTCAGGATAATACAGAGATGTCATAAAACTGACACCATGCCTGAGAAGCATCTAAGCGTTCACTCCATTTAATGGAGGGACAAACAGGAAAAGAAGTCAAGCAGCTTCTCTGCAGTCTAGTCAGCAGGCAGACTTCTGGTAGCACTGGCAGGTGACTAATGTGACACAGGCAGCTTCAAGTCCCCCTCCTAAAGGAGACTGGCTGTAGTACCTGATCCCTGCTGCACAGCCCCCCCGAGACTGATTTCCTCTCCTACAAATGGGTGTGTTTATCTACCTACCTAATGAGATTTTTAGAACTGTATAATATTTGTATTACACAGCTATTATTAATATGAGGCAAAGTTAGAAAAAAGGAAGAGATGTACTGCCCAGGGATTATTCACTCATTTATTTCACCACAATTCTAGAAACTTTTTTCCCCACAGAGCTCTGTTAATGCATCATTTCTCAGCTAAAGCATCCATGCAAAGCTAGTTTCAGGCTTTTGTGCTTAAGTCTGATGAAGAAGTCTGGGAGTGCTGTAAGCGTGGAGTGTATACAGATTTAAGGATGGAGTGTATACAAATTTAGTCAGCAAATTTTAAATGAAGTTTGGTTTTTTTTCTCTTTTTTAAAATCTTTTTTTTAAAGCCTCTATTGACCAACTGCTAAGAGCCTTGAAAGTCACCAGTACAGTCTGGGATTAAGGAAGCCTGTAAAGTTTTAATACCTTATTTTGAGCAAACAACAGTTTTGATTATGGAAAAAGAAAGGACAGACTTGTACAAAAGCACCAATCTTTTGTAAAATAATCATTCATAATGCCCTACACCAAATTACATGTCCTTGGCCATATCAATGGAAATCTTACATGGCAAATGCAATCAGATCAAATTTCAGGAACAGAAGAATATACAGTACTGTCATCAGAAGTGCAGCATAGGTTGTGTACATATGACCTCGCTAATACTCTAGCTAGTTTGGATGTTAAAACCCAAGGAAACCATAACAGCACAGCCCTTGAATTCAGTAACAGGTTTGTCCAGTCTATGCTAAACCATGGATTTAAAAATATGGGGGTTTTGCTTGGTGTTTGAGCTAAGTTAAAGCCAACAAGATCACCTCAACGTACATACAGTCCACATTTTTTAGGTGGCTTGGTGCAGCCCACAGTTTTCACTTTTGAATATTTCCAGTTTGATCATTGGTGATATAACCCATCTCAACTACTTACGACCCACACGGCTTGCTGGAAGCCAAAGACAGATGAGGAACATAAGCATCTTGTACTTAAAGTCCAACAGTCTATATGAGGGTTTGGATGTTTGATTCCTTGGCCTAGTGGAAGGGGGATTGCAGAAGCAATAAATGAAGAGGTCAAGCTGGCCCAAGGAGTGGCTACTCTGCCGTTGATTCATACACCCAAAACAGAAGCAGTAGCAAATTGCTGGTACATGGTGGCTGCTCCATTTGGAAGGAAGAGAAGTTAAAAAAAAAATAGGAAAAAAGCGCCAAAATGTAGCAGGGTGAGGAGCAAATGAGAGCAGCTTCACCTCCTGTCAACTCTGTACAAGATACTTGTCCATTCTGAAACAGAATGGGCTGCTTTACAGCTCCTTATCATGCCCTGATAGCTCTGTCCACAGCTAAAGCCTGTCTGAGTTAATGTAAAGTTTCTAAAACCTTCAATCTGTGTATACCCCTACCTCAGCTTTGGGAAACACCATTAGTCAGATAGGATACACAGCAAACACAGCAATTTATGTCACACAAACCCCTTTATCCCACTCTCCCATCCTGCCAAACTACTACTTCTAAAGGTATCATGCTAAGCATGTGGATATTAAGGTCTCAATGCCAGTTAACTCCAAAGAGTTGGAAGGTAGGTCACTTTACTTATTTTTAATGACTATGACAGAATCTTTCATTCTGATACATGTAAAATATAATTTAAGAGAGATTTTCCCCTGGAGAAAGTAGGGATGGCCCAGGGAAGGTGTTCTTTAAAACCAGCATGATGCATTTCCAAAAGGGAGTTTAAGCTTTTTAGAGATCACTGTCCCTACTGAGCATGAGCTTATCTGCCACCCCAAACAAGGACAGATGTAACCACGTACTGATATGCTCAGGGGCCATGACATGCAGTGCCAAACCCAATGAGTGCCTTGGGTACTTCTGTAACAGCACCAACAGTCTCAGAGTAAGAAATACTCTGCTTCATTACACAGCCTATTACCAGAGTGCCAGCTCAGATGGACAAAATAACATTTGTAATTTTTTTTTTTAACATTGCAGGTTTTGTGCCAGGAATATTTTACTCCATTCTACTTGAGTTTGTAACTATTCATTATAGTGGAGATAGGTGAAATTACTTCATTTATGTAGTTCTTTTATTTTACTCAGTTTGCCCAGTCCAATTCCAACAAACAAGAAGAGTCCCAGCATCAAAGGACTCATAGAAATTAGTAAAAGCAGCACAAAATAATCTGTTTAAAAGGGAAGATTTAAATTTATGTCTCATTACTATAGGGTAAAAAATGAGACAATGAAAATTACCTGAATTTTATAGATTCTTCTGGTCTCCTTACCCAGCTGCAGTTCTGCAGTTTTGTGACTATGTGAAGATAATAATCTTCTGAGTATCTACAAAAGGAAACAACATCAAACACTAGAATATATATGTATGTATATTTAGAAACATTTTCTAAAACATTCAAATGATGCATGTATTAATAATAATGTGCATGGTGCATATATAATGGATTGCTTTTAGAACTCCACGACCTATTTTATTTTTGTAATTTGTAACAGTACTATCCCCGTTTAATTAGCATGACCTATTAAACATCTCTTCTTAGTAGTGATGTCCTAATGAACTTTTCTTCACAGAAACTTTCAAAAGTACACTGGTTTCAGACTTAAATAACTGACCATAAATATCTTGAAGCTATTAGAAATCATCTCAAATGCAGAATCCCAGAAAAATAAAAAAACCTTTTTCACTTGGTGGTTTAAACTTCAACAATGTTTTGTAAAGTGATTCCTGCAAACCAAGATGAAACATCACACTTCTTATGCCTTTTCTTTCACGTATTTTATAAGAGTCCCCAAAGCTCAATTCAATAATCTAAGACCATAGACCAATATTTACAGGTGGAAGTTTTCCTTTAAACTATTGCTTAAATAAAACAATCTGCAGTTTTACATCAACCAGCACTTTGGTTATATTGCTACATGTAACCAAAGAGCTCTCTGTTCCTTTTAAATCTTTCAAGAGCTTTAAATTTGTCCATAAGTGAAATACTTTATAACTCATAAGTCAAAACATGAGATACATTTTTTCCTTTCAGGTTCAATGTTACTAATTCTTCCATTTGCACTTAGATCATAACACAGGTTTTTACAAAACAATCACTGACTTATAAGGACAACTGGGGGAATGGGAAGAAGAGATGGTATGGATGCCATGAATAAGAATTCTATGGTAGTCAAGTCTCCATAAAAGATCTGCTCTGTACTATTGTAGCAAAAATAGCTTAATGTTGACTTAAACCCAAATTATCACTGCTTTATTTAAGCTGGAAGTTACAAGTGTGTATTTTGAACAGTTTTACAAAAGTTGTGATGGCAAGAAACCTTGCTTGTTTTTAAATGGAGCATGAGAATTTATAAAAGGGAATATAAAAAAGACTGTGGTGGTTTGTAGCAGCACAGGTCAATGATCTGAAATCTTCCTTCTCTGTGTGTTCAATATTTGAAACAAATCCCTTTTTTGCTTCCTTCGTAAAAGTACTGCAGCTGCTAAAGGTAACTTGTTTATCTATCCCTGAGTAAAACCATGTCCAATTTCCACATGAAAAAATAAATGATACTTTTAAGAGAAATACTGCATTAGAACTGGTCTCTGGCTCAAGTTTGCATGTGTGACAACATGTATGACTTTCACCTTGCACAGTTAGGAAGCTCTTAAAGAAACTAGATGATTGTGACTAAACTGATTTTATGAGCCCTTGCACAACTCAAGAGGAATGACTGGACAGAAGTGGGAGAAGAGCAAATTAGTTTCACTGCAGCTGTAGCTGATCTGACCTGGTGCAGTACATTCTTCCTCCTTCCAATCCAACTTCAAAGCAGTTCTCTCCCTTGTGTCACTGCTGGTACTTACTTAACTTCACCTCTGTTTTGCTTTGGTCAGCCTTTTCACTTGTCAAATGCTGCCACAGGCTGCTATAATTTACTACCCCAAGGAAAAAAGAAAAGGAAAAAAGGAAAAAAATATACATTTTCTGCTTCCTCTTTGTGTTAAATCAGATCAAGAAAGGTTCCATCAGACACAACAGCCAGTATAAGCAACAAGTGGCAGGACCAGAAAAACTGGGAACAAGGCACTCTTATTTTGGCAGCTGCTTGGTGATATGTTGCATTATCAGCCATGGAACTGCAGCCAGAGAAAATGGAACTATTTTCCTGTTGAAGCTGCTCCCTAAATTGACTCACCATGAGGTGAGACAAGTGTCAGTACCAGCACAGGCCAGGGCAGGGAGTGCATGTGGGGGGAGGATGAGATAAAAACACAGGACAGAAATAGCCTATTCTCATGTTGAATCACTCATCTAGTTTTATTCCTTAAGACTAAAAAGCAAATAACCCTTCAGTGCTGGGACTTACAAAAAATTTCCAAAAATTAATAGGGTAACAGAGCATGAAGAGTGAATTGGGCTATCATTATTCAGGATAAAAAAAAAATTACAGAAAAAACAAAGTCTAGCCTAAAGATATTGATAAGATGAAGATCAGAGTCAGAAATGAAAAGAAAAATTACCATCAGCTCAGAAAGAAATTCCACGGACTGAGAAGTTTTATCAAGTTGCATGGAAACATTTGGTAAGGTGAAAAATGAGTGCATCATCCATAACTGTAGTTCTGAGGCCTCACAGGACACTTGTTACCGGAGAAGACGCTGGGGTTTTGAGAACGTCGGTCTTTTTCTTTGTTTTTTGGGCTTCGACGGAAATGGAGCAGAGACACACTCTTCACAGAAGTTACGGTCAGCAAACTGCTCATTTATTGTTTACATGGCATACACACTTAACAATAGTACAGCAATTTAATTGGCTAACAGCTAGGGTGGATATCCAACTCTATACCCTTGGATTGGTCATCTTATTAAAACTATACTCTCTTATCCGTTCTCAGTAGAAACGGCTGCATTCTTTCTTATTATTTACTGTTCATCTTGCTACTGTTCTAAAACACAGGGGCCCCGTTTTCCCCTTTCTCCCTGGCCTGGGCTGTGCATATAGGCTTCTAGTAACACATTATGGCCTGTGTTACTGAAATATTTTTCTACAGACACTCACTGTCAGAAAGAGGCACTCACTGTAAGAAACTAAGGATCTTCTTATCCATGTAACAGAAGATGCACATAGGGTAAGAACAACAATTACAAAGAAAGAACACTGCAGCTTTTCCACTGCTGTCTACTGGATGGCATCACTCTTACTCAGAGGTATCTAAGTTTACTGGTTCACCCAGAAAAGCACCAGTTCCAGAACTTTACAAGTCAGAACACCACCTCTGCTCACCCTACATGTCCCGTTTAGCTCCTCTTGTGACTTACAAAGGCACTATGGACTGTCAGAACTCCTCTTTGCCAGCTGGCACAGTGCTGCAGGCAGCAGACACATTCCAGCACACTGTCCTGGGGGACAGAACCTCCCAGCTGTGGCAGCTCTACAAGGTATCTGCTCACACCAATATAAGGCTTCCATGAAATGAACTCTACTTAAATACAGAAAATGTTCCTATAGATAATTTTTTAAAGACCCAACATGAAGCTCTGGGATCTGCTGCAGCTGGGTTTACAGCTCAGAAAGTTTTATTTTCTTCTTAGAAAGCCGATTTTAGCATTTCCTGCTTTAAAGGAGCCTTGGAGATTCACTTCTCCAATGGAATCAGATGAGAAGGTCATCAGGGAATCATTCCATGGCTCTGCTATAACCCAGACAATCGTCTTCTTCACTGATCCATTTTAAAGAGCTGGGACAATACATATATTTCCACTGGCACCTGGGAGCCTACAGCACATATTCACTGATACTAAAAGAGTTTTATTATTAAAATGAAAAAGCTCAGGTAAATTGAACTATAAAAATACATGGACAAGACAATTATTACAGTGCTGAGAATAGTGAATGAAACACGTTTTGTCCTGTTTTTGTCTGCAACCTGCACCACAACCATTATAATAACTTACTGTCATAGGAAAATCACTTATACTGAATGAGCCTTACTGAAAAATAACACCAGGAAGGTGCATTTTTTGTTGTTGTCTACAGTATTTGTCAGGTACACAGTGACCTTCCAGATTAACTGTGGTGGCTAAAGTGGAAATATTATGCACAGTCAAGGCATTGACAAAATACAAGTATCCTCTAGTTTTTGGCAGATATGTATAGGACAATAGCAAGGACAGAAGTGTTGAGATAGTATGGAGGCAACAGGTAAAATGTCAGAACAGAAATACAGATACATTCCCACTGGTTACTTGCTAAAACTAAACACCTACTTATTAAAAAACTACTTGAATTAGAGGGAAGATTGAGCAGCAGGAGTGAAAAAGGACATATTCCTACTTGGCAGCTTATCTTCATGAAAAAAAACCCAAATAAAAACAATGCTGGGAAATGCAAGAGAAGGGGACGATTCATTTTGCCTTTGGACACTCTAATAATACCAAAACAACTAACAGTTTCAAAAGTCCTTGAGAGACTGTGCACGGGGCTTGCTCCAGAATGAAAATGGAAAACTGCCAGCTAAACTCATTATTTCAGGCTCTTTATCACCACCAGCACATACCTGCTATAATAATAACTTCCCACTTACATAGCATTTTTTACTATCAAACCATTTGACAAGCTTTAAACCAGTAATTTTTCCCCTGTTTGCCAACTTAAGAGGCAGGAGTGTCCAGAATGTCCCCGAAAGTCTAGAACTGCAATATAAAGCATTTATACACCATGTCTGTGGGTTGCACCTTGAAAAAGCAACAAAGGTACTTGCAGCTCCTCTCAGTGAAGGGCAATAGTTGCAATATTCATGGCAAAAAACAATCCCTTGCTCCTTTGCACCGAGCATCTGTTTCTCTCTCTACCTGCCCAATTCCTCTTCTGCCTCATAAATGGTGCAGTACCTTTCTCTTTAGTCACAGAGTAAAGATCTTGCACTTTGTAAAGTTTCTCCTATAATCTCAGCTCCAAAATGTTCTCAATATGAAGAGCTCATCTCCATTGTTGCAGCCTGTACAACTTTGTGATGTGTGGGATAAACAACAGCACTTATATATTGCTAAGTGGATTTTGAAGGCAATACAGTGGCTGGCTGTCCTTGGTGTTAATCACTCAAGTTTTCAGTCAACTGCATTCTTTGAACTCTGTTTGCCAGTCTGTGTTTCAGTTCTCACAAGCAATGAATCAGTAACATAGTGGTCTACCACCTTTCAGAAGAGTAAAAACTTTAATCACAGTGTTGCTGATGAGATGGAATATTGGTGGGAGAAGGGCAATCTTTCACCCTTCTACTTAAAACAAACAAAGCAGAAAGTACAGAAAACACCTACCTTTTCTTCTTGGTAGATGATGACAAAACGTTGTCCTGAATTGCTTTACATTTTGAAGCCTGTTCAAACCGGTAAAATCCATTCTTATTAGCAGTTGTTCTGTTCAAAGGGGGAGGGAGGGTAGGAGGAAAAGCAATAAACTTTAAAAGCAAGAATATATTCTAACAATGCTGTCACATTTACTTTGCTATGACAATAAGATTAATAACTGTTGATTTAGCTGAAAACAATACCAAACAAATCTTACTGAATTCTTCTGTAAAGCTCTTGTTATAAAAGGGGAGTTTGCTGCTAGGGACTATAAAATGTTCGATTCTTTGAAAGAACCCTGTTTCATAGTCTGAAACAGTCTTCACACTGTAATCAGAAAATGCAATTTAAAAGAAAATAAATTTAATGGGAAGCATGTTGAACATGTTTTGAAGATATTTAAAATATTCACTAATAAAATATTTAGCAGATGTGGTTTCCTAAAGTTGTTGATGAAATGCAATATTCAGAGCCAATATAAGATACACAGGAAACTCCATAGGTGAAGTGGATCTTTGTACTTGGACTTTAACTTACTGAGTGTAATACTTTCTGCCTTGTTTATTCTTTATTTACACAGAGAGGGTAAATATTTGGAAAAGGACCCAAGGCAAATGCCAGATAGTGATCTTTAATTCCTGTCTTATTTTCACCAAACTCCTGTGTGGGTTCTCTCACTCTGGCAGCCCTTGTAGAAGACTGAGATGTAAATTAATAAATGAGTGAGGTATCAAGGTCTTATTCCATTCATCTCAGTTCACCTCATATTTAGGCTCAATGTTATACAATCCCCTTTGTTCTGTCATCACTCTTCTGCTGTGTGGTTTGTCATTTATGATGAAGATTTTTGCTCCAGCATTTTTATTCTCCTTGGGCCTCACCATCTTCCTCCCTGCCACCCCCCGGTCCTTTTTGGTTCTTTCCACTGATTCACTGCTTACAAAGCACTTGGATATTGCAAGCTGTTTATTCAAACCAGAAGTAGAAACACAGAAGACAGAGATGCTGTGTCATTCACTCCTGGGTGTGAGCTGCAGCAGCGAACAGAACTCATGCTGTTCTTAGAAACAGAGAACTGAGACATCTCCATACAGAGGCACTCACACAAAAAGAGAAGGGGTCTTCCTGCTTTGTATACTATGCACTCTGCTTCTGAACCATCATTACTTTTACTGACAAGGACAAAACCTCCATTGCCTTCATCTGCTAAAACATGGAGACCATTTACAAAAAGGATTTCTGACAAGCTGATTTTGAAGACCTTACTTGGGAAAGATGCCATTTTAAGCCACAGAATCAAAGTGACTGAGGTTGGAAGGCATCTCTGGAGGTCATCTGGGCCTATCTTCCTGGTCAGGCAGGGCCACCTAGAGACAGTGGCCCAGGACTGTGTCCAGATGGCTTTTGGACACCTCCAAGTGTGGAGACTCCATAACCTCCCAGGACACTCTGTGCTAGTGCTCAGTCATGCTCACAGTAAAAAAGTGTTTCCTGATGTTCAGAGGGAACCTCTCATGTTTCACTTGGTGCCCATTGCCCCTATTCTGTCACTAAGTGCCACTAAGAAGAACTTGACTTCATCCTCCTCGGACCCTCCCTTCAGGTACCAATAAGGTCCCCTTTGAGCCTTCTCTTCTTAATGTTTCAAATGAGAAGAATGACTGAGGAAGAAAGAGTAGAACACATGCTTGCTTATTTTGCTGCTGAACTGACTGTCATGTTCATTGCTGATGGGTGGAAAGAAATGAACAACCTTTCCTTCTCTTTCCACCGCTCATGAATTTTCTAGTGAATCAGTCATTCCACAGGAGCAATTCACATAGGATGTAGGCTGAAAAGGAGAAAGATTAGCTCTCTTCCTTTCTTTCCATCAGCAAGAACTTTTTCCCAGTATACACTTAGTGCCCCCAAGGAAGTATCCAGTCTGCACATCCCTTATTGAGGGCATTGCTAAGACAACATAACATACAGCTCTGTCCTTTCAGTTCTGCAGTGACTTTATAGTAACAGCTCACATTGCCTACCGAGAGTTCCTTGGCAGCCTTTGCATACGGCTCCTTATTTAACTCCTTCTCAAGGAGTGACATATAAATGGCACAAGGCTCTCAGAGCACACAGTTCAGAGATAACAACTCAGCAGATCTCACACAACAAGTGCCAACAAATACTCTGCCTACACCATCTATGAACATAGGTTTCTTGCAGCTTGGTCTGAATGGTTCTGTCTATGCAGAAGAACCTGGCAGGCCTTTTCCAGTTCCCAAACAAATTTAGTTAGCACTAAATCATGTCTCCTCTCTCTTGCTTCTTTAGCTCCATAACCCCAAATGATTATTCTGCAGCTGCAGCTCAAAGTAAGAGAAATGGCTACAGGCAAGGTTTAGATGCCTAAACAGCATCTTAAAGGAAAAAAAAAAAAGAACTATTGATACAAGCCAAGTGTTGGATGCTGATTTGAGAAGTGGCCCCAGCCCTTCCGAGTCGCAGCTGGCCAGAGGAGACCTTCTTTAACACAGGAAGCCTGCCAGGATGACCAAGTCCAAGCAGGTAGTTAGGTTTGTTCAGCTCTCTGAGATGTGCATTTACAGGCATCGGTGGAGAAACAACATTCTTCCACAAGTGGGTTTCAACTCTGTACAGAGAATCATTACAATGTCCTTAGAACTTCCTATTAATTTATGTCCTGACATCTGTGTGGTTACGAATAAAAATTGTCTCAAATACAAGCTTTGCTCAACAGACTTTTAGTCTTTTTAAATACGTAAGATCAACACAAGCAAGTTGGCTTGTTTTTAATATGTAATTGCTTTTTATGCACACATCTTCAAGAGTTGAAAAATTCAAAAAGAAGTCAAATAAAAAAAGAATGAGCAAAATAAAGGCCTATTATTTTGTCATTAAATCCTCACAATCACTTTTACAGCCATCAAGGGGAGAAAAAAGGAACAAGAAGTCTTTCCTTTCCTTTCCATGACAAATGTAAAGATTGGTGAAAATGGCACAACCAGAAACAGGACAACCAGAAAGGAATTTTAATCAAAACTGTTTATTCATATAATGCAGGCACACAATAGGTCCCCAAAAATGCTTCTTTGGTGGCTCTTTCCACGCAAAATTGACTAAATGTTTTTTATATGGTGCAAAAGGTATAAAAATAAAACAATTTATTTGCAAACAATGCAAAAAAAAGACTCATTCTATTAAATTTCTGAATTTCTGTTTCACTGTCAGAGTGGCCTCTGCTTCATGAGTGAAATCTTCGCATTCAGACAAAAACGGGTTTGGAAGGGGCAGTCCAGACTTCTACTGCATTATTCATGGCAGAGTTGTGTAGACATCACACTCAGATTACATTTCTGATCTCTTAGGACAATTATGCTAGGCAACATTTATCACTAAATGAATTTACCTGACCTAGTGCATGACAGTCTTTGTTCAACACTAGAACTGCATTAAAACTTCTGCAATGAAATCAGATGACATGCCTAACAACACAGATATCAGGCTACATTCAACTAATTTTGCAAACTATTAAGCTAAATGAGAATTTGAAGGAGAAACAATCATCTATTATGTTGGCTAGAACACATAAAACTGATGATACAGGGAAATTTCAGCTGCATTTGTCTTAAGGTTTAGATGTTCTCAAAGCCAAACTCATTGGCCAAAATCTGAAAAAGATGGGGTTTTTTAATCATATATGAACAGCTTGAGGACCACATACTTCCTATGGTAATTCTAGGAACTCAGAAAGTACACCATCTGTACTTTAATAAATCCACAGTAGATTAAGACCATGTGCCATACTTATCAGCACGTTGTTATTCTACATCTTGCTCTCAGGAAAATACTAGATCCTTAAGTCGTAAACTTCTTTAAGACAAGGATCATATCCACCTTTAGAATAAGAAATAGAGAAATTATATGGAAAGTCTATGGTTCCTTTTGCTGCTCCTGTAGCACTTAGTCCTGAGACAACAGAGAGCCTTAGGGCAGGGAATCACCAGAGAGGTAGAATTCTAGGGGAGTAGAGAGAGAAAGAAAAGGGAAGCCCTTTAAAAACAGAACCAAACTCAACCCCAAACAGTTATCAGAGCAGGAAAAGGGATGGGCATAAAATGGATGAATAGTAGGAAAGAAAAAAATGTGGCAGACAGAAAAAGGAAATATAGTGCTGTGTATTATACCATAACATAGAAATGCCCAAAACTGAACGGTCACTCCTCTGGAATTCCCACAAAATCAGCTGGAAACAAGTGAAAGAATGTGGGATGAGATTTTCAAAGATCTCATAACTGGACTTCCTGGCAGCAGTGAAAGCAACAATAAGTTCACCTCCCTAATAAATCCAGACTGAAAGTAAGGGATAATTCCCACTTATTGGCTTTATTCACTCCATGCCCAGCAGAACTACTTGTTGCTCTTTTATAGCTTCCTGCTCTTCTCTTTCTGAAGCAGGACAGGAAGTCTGAACATGTTCCCAATGAGCATCTCCAGTTAAAAGGGTAACTTCTGCATGCAAAACTGCACATTCATATCCTTCTACCAAAGTGGCATTGAATAACATTATCCACATTGTGAATACATTCTGTCTTAATCTCTCCCTTGAAGAGAGTAATTTATATTTGAATCTCATAATTTTTTGGTTGAATACTATAAAAAAAAATGTAATCCATACTCCCCCAAGAAGGGTGCTTTTAAGTGTTCTGGCTTTGACGTTATTTCAGATTAGTCAGATGATAAGAATATAGTGATGTTTTTAAAGTTCACAACACCGTGTTTAATAAGGCAATACACAATTTAAGTTCCTGGTGAAATGGACTATAAAAATGGCTCTATCAGACCATGCGCATAAGAATTTATCCTGAAACATTGATCTCAGTAACTGTGAAAGAGACTGATCCTACTATCCTTGTTCGAGTTCCCACGCTTATACACAAAATGCTGAATCAGGTCTTTAAGACAAGTTGCATTTTTAAATTATTTGAAAGACCCTCCAGTGCATTCACCAGAGTTATACATAACATCATATACATTTTACTTATAAAATCCATACACCACATGGTAGGTAATATGATAAGCAACATTCAGAGCCTCATGGTGGGTTAAGTGAGAAGGATAAGGTACTTACACTAAAATCATGTTACAATAGCACACGATAGACAGAATGACAGAGTAGTTTCACTTGGACCGAGTAAACAGATAGTCTGGGAAACCTTTCACCACTGTCAGAACACAAATGTGTCCTGGCAGCAGCTTTCAACTGAACACCTATTCATTTAGACAGAACTAATACATGAGGCGTGTGTCCAGAATGTGCTCCTAAAATACATGTCTGCATGCATCACTTGGGAATGAAGGGACAAAATACTAAGAGAGCAGTAAATTTCGTGAAGTGGACACCACTGCTGACTAATCTAACCTGTAGCAAATTAATTGTGTTCGTAATTGTGGTATTGCCTATCTCTTCTTACCCTTCTGAGTCCCTGAATGCAGTATTTTGACAGAAGACGGAATGTACAGATCTCTTTAGCAGAGTTAATTAAGTATAGCTGTTTATTTCCTAGGCTTTCATAAAGATCTGCTACTGAGAGAGAAATTGAGAAATCAACACTGCAGAACACTGTATTAATACTAAACTTGTTTGCTCATAACTCCTCAATCACTTCCTTCCACTGTTCAACTACTCCAACAATTTCTACGCTGTGCTTGCCTCGGACCTGCAGAGACAGAGTAAGTGAGCACAACTGGCAACACAGTAACAGAGTAACGGTGGTCAGTTCTTCAGGGTACTGCTGCCATGTTGTTACGTGTATATAAAGTAATATAAATAGTACTTGAGAAAACTGTTTTCAGTTCCCTTGCAGGAGCTGGAATTATTTATCTGCTATATATTCTCAGCATTACAAAAGGAGTTAGAATTTCTGCCTATGCTTAACATAGCACATCCTGGGCCTCATAACAAAGAAAAGACTACCTACCTCCTCTTACTACTGTCACCCTTCCCTGATAAGCACTAGCAGTACTGAGCTTTCTGTTTTGCTATTAATGCTGTGACACAAACAAATATGCTGGTACAAATACAGTTGAGGAAGGAAGGAAGGAGGAAGACCCAGTGTCTAAAAGCAGGAAAAGTGCAAGACTACTGCTTTTGGTTGTATTGTTGGCTTAAGAAATTTAATCTGTACTTGCAGTTAAAGCTTAAAAATTGAGAGGATAATATGAGGCACAGACATAAGATTTTGCCAGAGAACCATAGTATTGCAGTGTAAATGATTCTGATTACATGAATAAATCTGGAGACTATTAGACAAATCTTACTAACAATCGCCTTTTTTCGGTAAGAAACCCTACTAACAGGCTATGAAATAAACACTGGAAATCACACTCTAGAGGCAGTCACATTGCTCAAGTTATCTAACACTTAACAAGAAAAAGTGGTAAGGAATATCCTGTAGGAGACAAATCCAGTCTTCAAGGTTATTTACTAAGAATCAGATTTTCAGAGAACTTTAGGTGCCTGGTCACCACCTAATTAAACACTGCTGCACCTAATAGCTGTCTAAATATCTATGACAGCCTGATCCAATCCCCTGCTTTTCATCCTTTCATCTTTCAGTTTTATCCTTTTAAAAGAATTAATCAAAGTAAAAGAACAGATTAGCTTTCAACATTGCAATGCAACAGAGTAATAGGGCCTTAGAGATTCTGCAGGAGATGTCTGGTTACAAATTTGCCTCCTACAGCAAAGGAAATCATGATAAGAAGAAGATTAGCTTGTGACTGTCAAGATTGTCTAGATTACTTATAGTTAGAGATCAAGAAGGATGGTAACCAGGGGTTTTATTTTTTTCTTTTTCCTTTCCTGGAAACATCCATGTACATCCTCTTAACTCTTATGTAGGAAAGGACATTGCTATCAACAACATGGCAATGTCATTCTAATGACAGGGTAGTTTAGGAGAACCATACTTTGGAAAGTCTACACCAGTAGATTGCTCCTAGTTTTATGCATCAGTATACTAACATAACCTCATGCAATTCAAAAGTTCACTAACCTCTGCATGACCTACTTTAACAAGGAACTCTTCTGTCCTTTTGCTGTACTCATGGACACTGCAGCAAAACCCCACTGCAAACTGGAATCTAATTCCTATTGACAAGACCATCCATCTCCATCACTGAGGGATTGGTCTGAATCTCCTGAATGAGTCCAGATGCTCTCTGGATCAAAACTTTCCAGCATGGCCTTTAGCCAGGCCCAGTCCAGCTGCTGCCTGGATCAAACCCCTCCAGCATGGCTCCCTGCCCAGGCTAGCTGCTCTCTGGATTAAGTAACAGCTCCTGGTCAGTCCAGCAGCTCTCTGTCCGTCCTCATATGCCAAACATGCACCACAAACTCCTGTCAGGCCAGCTTAGTGAACATAGTCACTCAGGTAAGAAAGCACATCCACTCCTGGATTCAGCTGGCAAGCCATCCCTCCAAAGACACTATGGTTATAGCAGCTAGAGTAAAATGCAACTTTCTTTGAGAATTATTTACTTGTCAAATGACTTTTGCAGTCATTTCGTTGTGAAGAAATACAATTTGAGGTTGATCAAAACTAGCTCCAAATTGGTACCAAAATCCTCCATATAGAAAAAGGAAAAACAAGTATTTAAAATCTCAAGCTCGCTTGCCTTATTACAGAGGTTAAAAACATGCCATGGATTTTCAGCCCCCTTTGTGTATGTGTTGCTTCCAGTTTCTTTGCTCCAGTTCTAGCAGCAGATGGGAAGTAGCTAGACTGTTCTCTGAAGTGCTTTCTGCCAGCTTTTCTAGTTAATTTGACTCCATGGTTTAGCACACAGAGCTAAGTGGAAAGAGATGCAGCTCAGAAACTATTAGAGAAGAGTGTGAGAAGATGGGCCAAGGGAAAACCACAGACATAACCCAAATCAAAATGGAGAGAAAAATGTGGGGACAGTTACAAAAAGAAAGAAAAACTGAGTCCATACTGCAAAACCAATACATTGTAAAGAGTGTGGGAAAAAAGGGAAAAAAAGGAAGGGTAAAAATGAGCACAGTGAAGAGAAGCAAGCTAAAAGCACATAAGAGCAGATAGAATTTGCAAATGATCTTGATCCTTTTGTTTCACTCTAGTTTTGGAAGATGCTATAAACTTACAGCTTGTGAAAGCTCTAAATTCTGGGGCAGGGAGCACAAGGGTCTCTCACTGGAAACGTGTAAGAAATATACTGTTAGGGTACACTGCATTGTCTTCTACAACTAATATCACTTGCATTCACTTAGGGAAAACATAGGCCATTTCAGCCTCAAATTTGGCTAAACTGTGTGAGATGATGGCTTCAGTAAGGTTAACTGCATTGTCACTAACTTCAATACAACCAGGACATCATAGTTACCAAGAAATATCCAAGTCTTAAGTTCTTTCTAATTTTAATCATGTGCTATTAACATACAGCAGTCATTGGAATTGGAATTTTAAAAAGGCCATATAAAGTAGAAGCTAATAGCAAAACATGTCTGCAAACTACTTCTTACATCGTATTATCACTTGTGTGGATTACACCACCCTCTTCCGCACTATTAGTTTTCCCACAGTGTGTGAAGACAGCAGGGCACAAAAACAACAGTCATTAATATCGAAGCCTGCATGTAAGACATGACTTGCTTCACAGCTAATTTTACCCACTATCTTTCTATTAAACTTCACAGTATAAAATAACATGCTGTAAAGCAAAGATCTACACTGATGCAAAAAATCAAGACACAGGATCAAGCAGAAGGGCTCCTGCAATGCAAGATTTTAAACGAAACAGGCTTTGTAGGTCTCACCTTCATTCTATGGATTTTAAATGAGAAATCTATATTTATAACTAAATACACATTACAAAAACAGTAACAGTATTACCCAGCTCCATGTTCCTAGAAAGAAGAATAAAAGATACTGGAACATGTCATTCAGCAAGCACCTTTTGCATTGTACCTTAATAAAACTGCTTTGTGCAACATTTATTTGGCTCAAAACCAAGGGGATGGTGACAGTCGTCATGAAGAGAGCCCATGACCAAATAATTCATTAGTTAAAGCAAACTGTCATGTTCTCTAATAACCTTCTAACACTCTCTCTCATTAAGCTGCCAAAACAAAAGGAAGAACTGGAGCGAAGGTGAATTTGTGCTTCTGCAGACGCGTCCTCACGGACCCACCTGCGGGCGGGCAGCCCGTACCTGTTCTCGGCCTGAGGAAGGGGCGTCAGAGGGGATCTGAGGGCTCGCACCACTTTCGGCGTGACAGCAGCTACTCCTGCCTCCTCCTCCTCCCAGCCCCTGGCAAGCGAGACGGGAAAACAAAGTTGTCAGAACCAGTGATGGAACATCACCCGGCGCTACCGGCGCCGCTCTGCTCCCCGCGCCCCGCTAGCACAACGCGAGCGCCCGAGCCCCGCACCGGGGGCACCGCGCCCCCCGGAGCTCGTCCCGCTCCTCCCTCTCTCCCTCCCTCCCTCCCAAGCCGGCTTCGGGCCGCGGGCGAGACCCCGCGGCCGCCCTACCTGGCACGGAGGGGCTGCTGGCCGCCCAGGCGCAGGAGGCAGCCGCCCAGCAGCAGGCTGCCCAGCGCAGCGGTCAAAGCGATGACAGCCCGCATGGTGCGCTCGGCAGCAGCGCCCGCCGCAGCTACGGCCGCCCCATAGTATTTAAGGGAGGCTGCGGGGAGGGGGAGGCGGCCATGGCAGCCACAGGGGCCCCGCGCCCCGCCCCTCGCCCGCAGCCCTGCGCCGCCGCCATCGGCCCCATCGCCACCAGCCCCACCTCTGCCATCGGCCCCACCTCTGCCATCGGCCCCACCTCTGCCATCGGCCCCACCACAGCCATCGGCCCCACCACAGCCATCGGCCCCACCACAGCCATCGGCCCCACTGCCACCAGCCCCACTGCCACCAGCCCCATCGCGGGGGCTGGCCCGGCCCGGGCCTGGGGCGCTGCCGCGGCGGGAGGGCACGACCCGGGCGGCCTTCGCGGCTGTCGCTCGAAGCGTTCTCGGTGGCGGAGCCGGCGGGGCTCGCCCTGCGGTGTGAGCGAGTTCAGCCGTCTCAGCTTTAATCGGGGAGGGGGCGGCGCGGGGGCTCACCCGGCAAGGCTGGGCAGCCCTGCCCGGCTGAGCAGCCCTGCCCGTGGCTGCAGCCGTGAAGTCGCTGCTGCTTTAATAGCTCTTAATTAAAAATAGTCAACGTGTCTTGCGTTTTTGTCTCATAAAATGCACGTTATAAAAATATATATTTCATGGTTAAAAGTGACCCTTCCTGGAGAACTCTGGGGCCCCCAACATAAGAAGGACATGTATCTGTTGGAGACAGGAGAGACCACAAAGATGATCAGAGGGATGGAGCACCCCTGCTATAGAACAGGCTGGGAGAGCTGGGGTTGTTCAGCCTGGGGAAGGGAAGGCTCTGGGGACACCTCACTGCAGCCTTCCGGTATGTGAAGGGGACCTACAAGAAAGTTGGAGAGGAACCCTTTAACAAGGGCCTGTAGTGATAAGACAAGGGGGAATGACTTTAAACAGAAAGAGGTCACGTTTAGGTTGGATATTAGGAAGACATTCTTTACTGTGGGGGTGGTGAGGTACTGGAACAGGTCGTCCAGAGAAGCTATGGATGCCTCATCCCTAGAAGCGCTCAAGGCCAAGTTGGATGGGGCTCTGAGCAACCTAGTCTAGAGGAAGGTGTTCTTGCCTATGGCAGGGGGCTTGGAAGTAGGTGATCTCTAAAGTCCCTTCCAACCCAGAACATTCTATGATTCTGTGATCTGTTGTAGCTTTGGTAAAGAAATGTTTCTGTAGTAAGCTTTTATCTTCTGTAGTAAGCGTGTATCTTTCCACCTTCCATTGCACTCAATGTTGCTTTCATAAGCCACCTATTGGCAAGGTGACAAGGTGCCATTAACTAGGTCCTCTTTATTAAAAGTGTGTATAGTAGAGATGCTACAATTTACAGCAGCCTTGCAGTCATGAGCCAGCCTACACCTTGTTTTTGCAGATTCTTCCCTATCCTTCCTGTTTTCTGTATCTGTGAGCATTTGCTTAAGTCTTGGAGCTGCTGTTCTTGTGTTCTCAAGTAATGGCTGGAAAGCCTCAAAGTAAGAGCTCTGCTGCAGCTATATTAATAAAGTAATGCAGATGATATTGTGAGTGGTTAGATATGACAGAAGCAGCATGCCTATGGTGCAGCAGAGGAACAGCATAGCATGAGCTTTGATGGGGTTTGCAGGGAAATAGCTGATGATTTTTTGGGGCATTCATTAGCTTGCTGATAAGCCGTGCTGTGGATGCCAGTGGGAGGGAACTAGAAGCAGTTGGCTGGTGTCCCAAGGGGTAGCAGGTATCTGGCTGGCTCAGTGCATAATTCCCCTGAGAGCACAGCTCAGTTGTCTTCTTGGCTTTGAGGTGCTTAGTTGTAATAGAGAAACAAAGCCAGTGTTAAGACCAGTGCAAGTCCTGAAGATGTTTGCAGTTTTCATGAATCGTAAATGTCTTGAACATGAAGATGTTTAATCACCATTTCCCAAAGGCTTGCTTCAGGCCTATCCTATAAAATCAGGTGGCATTGTATATGAACTTGTAGGGGCCAATGGTCAAGCTTTCAAGGTACCTATATGTTCACTACTCAGCAGATACAAGAAATTCCAGTTCCACTATTACCTCTGTAAAACTTGAAGACTCCTGCTTATGTTAGTGGATATCACCAACTATTTATTAATATCTATTGAATACTTTATGTAAAACAAAAAATCTTTCATTTTAGAAAGTATAGTGGTATTCAATTTCAGCTCTGAATGAAGAATAAAAATTACAGTCCAGAAAACAATTTGGGTTTTTCCGTCACTGCAACACCGTTTTCCCATGAGTCCTAACGTATCACTGTCAGCTAATCCATGGGGAATTTAGTGATGTCAGTGAGGACATCGTATTTCCAGTTAGAGGTCTGCTGCCAACACTAGTCTATAATACCAGTAAATTTTTTTTTCCAAGATCAGAAGGTTAATCTTTGTGTCATATTAAAGTTCTTGCAAAGAAAATTAGAAGATTATAAATCATATCTGTTTAAATTAGATGTGGCACTTAGTGCTTGTTGTTTACAAACAACTATACAAACATGTATTGATTGATTGTCACAGTATCTTTACATGTTACCAGCCTTAATTTCATGGCAGAGCAGCTTAGTAAGGAGGTTAAGTGACTTTACTGAAGGAAGAGATGAGAATCAATGGTAAATTAGGATTCAAATTTAGGAATGTTGGCTTCCAAAGACCAAGTTTCTCTTACATAGTGTTGCCATGTCAGAAGTGATGGTGTCAGGTAACGTAATGTCAAAGGTCAAAATGATAAAGGCACAGGTGCCAAAGATGCCACACAGGAAAAGACAGAGACGTCCCAGTGTGCATAGAGTCTGTGTCCCATCTTGTCCTCCTCCTCACACCTGGAAGCTACTTCATCTTAGCAGCATCCACCATCCTCTGATTCCCATTAGTTTCTGAAGTCAGCGGGAATTGATAATTGCTGGCTTGCACAGAAGGAAGAGATCACTTATCAGCCAGGTGGTGTCATCATGACTTTGTTGCTTAGTTCCTATAGCCCTACTTAGCTGCTAATTTGGAAAGGCAAAATGCAGCTTTGGGTATCATCCATGAGTAGCTTGCTGCCTCCCCTCCCAGGTTGGCAGGACTGCATCTCGAAAGGAGTCTGGAGGAGGTGCCTTTAGGGCTGCTGGTCACATGGAGCTAGTTTAGCCTTCTTATTTCCAGCAGCTAAATCATATTAAGAAGCAATTAATGTTCATTAAATGCTTTCCTAGTGCTGCTTTCTCATCTAAGCAATGGCTGTCATAGGGATATTAGTTATTGCAAAAAGGAGGAGAGATTACTCGTACAATTAGGAAGAGAAAGAAACTAAAGATATTCAGTGCAGCTGGAGCCCCATGTTGTGCCAAAGCATGAGAGTCCCCAGAGCGAGGTGTTGGTGTGAGACGACTATTTTGGTATTTTTAGTGCAGTCACCAATATGAGTGCTTTTAGCAAAAAAAATTCCAATGAACTCACAAAACTGAAACATATGTGTTTCAAACTGGGAGAAAGTCATTGGTTCATTGCATTTCACAACTTCATTTATTTCCTCCCACGGTTTTGGGCAACATGGTTCTACATAATGATAAACAGCAAGAACTGAGGTGCCATCTGACAAACTCCAGGATATTGAATTGTCCCAAGCATTTCACAAAAGAAAAATGGCAAAAAGCAGTGCATTCCTGTACCCCATTATAACAAAAACAACAACAAAAAGTCAAGTCCAAGCCAAATAACCACCTTATGTGGCTGTTGCTGCTATGCTTTTTCTCATTTTGATGTTTTTCACTATTTTTTTCAGGACAGGATTTGGTGTCCCATAACTCAAAAATTAGGCTTTATTAAAATAATAATTTAATAACTACATTCAGCTAGCAAACAGTCTGTTGAGATCTACATAAAACTAGCTGAAGTATTAGGTGTTTAAAAGCAGCTATTTGTACCCTGTTTTTGAGGTCTTTGTCAAGTGTACCGGTGATGATTCATCCAGTCAGGCAGTGTTCACTCTCCAGAGAAGGTCAGGGTGAAAAAAAAAAGGGCACATGGAGAAGTCTTCAAGATTCTGAGAGTCTCATAAGGTGTCATACTTACAGAATCACAGAATATTCTGAGCTGGAAAGATCATCCAGTCCAACTCAAGTGAATGGCCTGTGTGGGGCTGGAACCCATGACCTTGGTGTTATTGGCACCAGGCTTTAACCAATGGTAGGACTTGCCTCTTGTGCACAAAATTAATTATTTTTCACTGTTGTAAACTATGTTTTTTTATTTTTCAGGGTAATGTATTGTGTGTTTAAATGAGAAACCAGCTTCTCTTTAGCAATTGTGATCCAGCCCCATGGCAGATAAACACTCATTGCCAAGAATGCATCTTGTAGCATAAGCAAACTTGAGACCAGTAATTACTGAAAATGAGTGCTCTAATGCCAGCCACTGTGCAAGCCTTCATTCAATTAAGGGCAGTGCAGGTACTGACGTGTCCGTGACTGTAGTGCAGTCCAGTGTGTACGCTTTTCCAAAGGAGGCTAATGGGGACAAGAGGATCCTAATTACAATTAGATACAGAGGAGGGTTTTAATGCAGAAACCCAGAAACTTGCAAGTTGTTAACCTGAAGGGAGATTATTTTTTTCCCTATTCCCTTTTATTCCTAAAGGCTCTTAGCCTTGAGACATCTTAACATGACGCCATGAGAAAGGCCATATTGGGTCAGACTAGAACAGCATGTTCTTCAGGCAGTGCCCAGTAGCAGAGTACTAGGGAGCAACTGTGCAGTGATCCATCCCTAGGACCCTTTCTCAGCTTCCAGCAATCAATGACTCGGGGAATTTCTGAACCAGAGCTAGCTGTGTTTTGTTGCCTTTCATGGATTTTTCTTCCATAATTGTGTCTAATTGCTTTTTGAAACCATCAACAGCATCTTGTGTCAATGATGAAAGCTGAAATCCTTCCATTACGATTAGCCCAGGAACAATTTGCTAAGACAAGTCTCTGTTGTTATTTGGAAACCCTGATCTCCTTTGCTAAAGGACATGATGCACTAAGTAGTCTTTTGCAAAGAATTTTACTACAGTTGCACAAAACAGCACTGCTGTTAATACAAATTCACAGCATCCATTGTTAGAATTCAGGGGGAGTTATTACAGAGCATACTGTGAATGCAAATTAAAAATAATGCACAACACTCAACCAAATCCTAATGGACCAACGGCACAATGTCAAATACATCAGGAGCAAAGACTTTTAATACTATTAATAAAACCCCAAGCAAACAAACAAAGCAAGTAAATTAGCTCTGACAAAAACTGTTGGAGCAACATTTACTCGTCATAGATCAGTGTGCAGATTGACTGTACAGCTCCCAGAGGCTTTTAAAATGCCTGCATGGCTGAAGGGGGAATATGACTCCAGGGATGTCACACAATGCAAGGGTTCTCATTGGGTACTGTGGTCAATAGTTGAGGTAATTACATCAAGCTAAACTTTTTTTTTTCCATCTATGATTGTGGCACAGTGTGTCCAGCTGCTTATCTGTAGAAAAATCCAATTTGGGATCACGTGTTTGTTGAAGCATGCATATAAGATACATGGTGAGAGAAATGAGAGGCCATAGTGGAGTTCAGAGTCATCCTTTATGATACAAGTGATAGGCTGCAGTGATCAGTCAGCGTTGTCCATGTTTATGGAAAATCAGAGCAACAATTTAGGAAAATAATTGCGTGATGTAAGCAAATAGCAGGGATTTTGTGGAAGAAGGAAAAAAGGGATGGCTGTACAAAGGCCCAATCTTGGGAAGGGAAGATTATCTACTAAGATTGATCCAGGAGGGTGGTCTGATAGTTCAGCTCCAAATCGTCTTTTTCAGATCACAGTGCACTGAAAAAAGCTAGAGCCCTTTATTTTTTTTTCTGATATTTACAGAGTACAATAAATGACAATATAAGGAAGAATTGTATGGTGATGTATGGGAATAGGCTACTTCTTTGGTACCAAAGAAAACAACAGAAGTGATACAGAGCACTGTGAACTCACAGATTTGAGGGATTGGAGAAAGAAGGACAGGACCTCTCTCTGTAAATGAGGGGAAAGCCATTAACCTCACTAAATAGAGTTAAAAATATAACTTCCCAGATTGCCTAAACATATTCTTACATAATACTGATTCTCACACTTTGTTCTGCAGTCAAAACTGTCAAATACTCCATAGAAATATAGGGGCTGCAAAATCCAGATTTTTCTTGTTCCATGGTACTTAAACTTTTTTTGCAGCACTGTGATGTTAGTGCTGATGAGGCTGCGGTGCAGGGGAGGTGCCAAATGGGTGTGGTGGAGGGATGTGAGGGTCCACAGTGGGGACAGACAGGGCTTGTGACTGTGGGACACCTCACAGAGAAAATGGGATCCCTTGGCACAGAAACCATGTCCCTAAAGTCATGGGGCTGTGTGGGAAAGTAACCATGAGGGTGCCTGAGAGCCAGGGAGCCAGCTCAGCAAGGTGCTTTTAGCTCAGATGCAGCTTTAAACACACATGTATTTCTGTTAAAGTGTGGCCAGTCTCATGCTTCTGGTGAGGCACCTGCCAGGTCCTCTGAAAACTCAATGTGTCTGCATGAAACAGTGTTTACACAGGGCAAGGGGCATATCCATACAGTGAGGGGGGAAAGCAAGACAGTCACTGAACCTGCAGCACCCCGTGGGAAGAGAAATGGTGTACGAAAATAAGCCATACAAGAAAAGCACAAAACCTCAGCATCAGGGTGGCCTTCCTGTTTCAGGATCCTCAGTGAAAGAAAGGAAGAAAAAAACTTCTATGCAGTTCTTTATTTCTGTTTGTCTAGTAATGTCTTGAGCCATTTATAAATTGGAACTGAAAGCCCTTACCTCCAAATAGAAATAAATCCAGGGTACTTTAGGAGCCAGCAAGACACATGGGCATTTGGGAAGGCTTGTTGTAAACTGGAGTTGTCTCAAATGTTTTTTTTTCTCCATTCTGTCTGGGTGACACCGGTTGTAGACCAGAGTCCAAAGTGGGTGAATACATGATGGGATTCATGCCAACATATGAGAGCCACCTCAGCCAGTGCAGGAACATCATTGTGGAGCTGGGGAGAAAGCTGGCAGTGGGGGAGCTGGAGTGGGGCTGCCCCTGGCAGCTGCAGAGCAGCACAGCCTGTCTCTGACATGGAGAGTGAGTGAGAAACCTTGGAAGGCCTGTGCTGTGGACAGGGAGTGTGGAAGGTGGCAGGCAGAGGCCAAGGGAGGGAGCTAGGAAATTTTCCTTTTCGCTGCAGATCATCATCAGTTGGGCTCTCTGTCTCTCTCTCCTATAAACATGTAGTGCTAGGTACTGGACTTCAGTAAATATGCTGATATCCCACGCCTGTGACAGGCCTTGCTGATCATATTGCACTCCTGGCTCACTTTCATTAGGCTCTGCAAATATACTGCCGTTCCCGCAAAATCTATGTGCTAGGTAAGCCAGAATCTCTCTTAAAGTCCTCAGATAGCCACTTATCTATTTGTCTCCCTCCCAATTACTGTACTTCCAGAGGAGGCACATTTTGGTTTATTATATCCAGAGCTTTTGATGGCCTGGCAGGAGAGAATTAAAGTCTAGCAGAGGCAAAAACCAAATGTAGCCCAGGAGGAGTGAGTGCCATCTGAACAGAAGGGATCAATAACAACTATTATATTTAGCATTATTTCCAGAACAGGCATTCATACCTAGCTCCCAGGTGAGACCTTCTGCAGCATATGGTCATTTTCTTCTTACAGACTGATAAACCTTATTTTTAACCTTAGGAGCTATAACACCCATACTACTTATTTGGACATGCCCCACAGTTAACAAATCCATCTAAACAGACTAAGCTTATTAAGTATGTGGTTTGTGTACACCATTTCTGAGTCTTCCTTACTGAACAGCCTTGTCCTCCCCATTAGATCTGAAGAAATCTAAAAACATATCAGTGTTTGGGAGGAGGAACCAAACGGGAGAGCAGGAGCAATCAGGGAAGGATGGAGGCTCTGCGGGCTGTGAGGAGGTGCATGGGGAGCACTAGCGCTCAGCACGAGGAAAGCATGCTGGCCTGCAAGTGTGTATGGAGACAGAGCCCTAAGGGCAGAGGGGAGGGAGAAAGACAGCATTTTCAGCTGAGGGGAATGCTTATGCTTAAAGCACCGTTATCGTGTACTGGGGAGATGTGCCTTTTAAATACTAACATTTGAAATTCTTGGCCTTTAATGTCGTGTTTGCATATTGCATGAGTATGCATTTGACCAAATAGCTGAGTGTGTGTAAAAGTCAATTCTAAAGCAAGGAATCATCACTTGAAACCTGCAGCTGGAGAAAATTTATTCATGCTTCCCAGATGTACTCAGGCTCAGCTTGGCTGTGCTTATGAGCAAACTGAGAATTTAACAAGTAAGCAATATGTGATTTTTTTTTTGATAACTCTTGGGTATGGTCATGAAAAACTGAATGAACCCTGCTGACAGCTGACCAGAGACTAACACAGAGAGCAGCAAGGATACACATCTGCAGCTCTCTGAACTGCCCCAAACCACGCTGCCTGGATCTGCCTCAATGAGAGATGCTGCTTCAGCCCTTGCACTTTTTTCCCTTCTTGTGTGATTTAGTCTTCAGTAATGTGTGTGGTGCAATAACTTCTGAGGAAAAAAAAACAACAACCAATTATCTTCTCACAAGGAATGAGATTTAGACAAATTCAATCCACACTGGAGCACTGAAGAGTTGGAGTTTAGCTCCCCTTCTCAATCACAGTGAACCAGATTTTCAGCACTGAATTGCATGTTTTCATTACTGTGGCATATTAGCATCTAGCTAAGGATGAATAATGTGTAGTGGCAGGTACCTGAAAGATCTGCTGTATGGGATATTTGCATGTAGCCTCCTGAGCCCTGCAAGACAGGAACCAGTGCTGTCATGGGGCCTGTTTCCCGTCTGACCCAGTGACGCGTGTCAAGATCTGAAGCAAGATGATCTCTGGAAATTAAAAGGTGCCAAGTAATTCAAAATTGTGAAATATTGATTCCCTTGTTCAGACACCATATAATTCTTAAAGTTGCAACACAGCACTATAACTCAATGCTTTGCACTTTAACGACTGGTGCAGTTATAAATACTATTTTACCATGTACTGACATTTTACATTTATTGAGCACGTATTTTATCTAGACTCATAAAGGGAGTGCAGAACATTTTTAACAAACACAAAAATTTTTCAGGCTAAACAAAACCAAGAACACATGACTAGGTGAGCACCCTCCCAGTGCATGATGAGATGTTGCCCACAGGAAACTGGGAAAAGAGGAGTGGGCCAGGAAGATCAAGTGGAGCATGGAGAATTGCTCTGGTTTAAACCCATGCCCTGGATGCCAGCTGGCTGAGGTCCTAAGGTGGACATGACATGAGTGGCAATGCTTTGAGCTGCCCACTCATTTCCCTCACAGGAGGCATCGTCCTAATCACATTCTGCAGCTGCTGTTGGAGGAGACAGGAGGGAAGGGAACTGTGTTTCCCCCATGCTCTGGGTGAAGAAGCACTTTAGGAGCTCTGGGGTGGGCACATGAGGATCAGATCACTTCTGGGTTTTTTTCTGGTTATAGCAAACAGGAATTATTTTCTGTAGACTATAGCACCTGCACTCCCAGGTTAAGAAAGTGTAACAAAAAAGTGACAGAACTTCCCCTTTAAGCCTTTTAATGCACTGATCTGTAATCCTAAAGTTAAATAGTATAACTAATACTATAGAAGTTTGTGTTAGATTCTCAAGTCCATTTTTAGTTACTTCTGTTTTATTGAAATACAGACCACATTTTTAGGAAATAGTAAGTTATTAAACTTAGCTTCCCATTCACAATTAGTTTTAAATTAGCCCATAGATACTGTGTTTTCCTAGACAGGATGTAAAATGAATAAATGATGTCCAATGTCCAAACAAGCTGGTTTTGCCAGTTATAGATACAAAACCTTGTAAGGACTTCTAGTTGTAAAAGGAAGCTGAAATGATACATTTTTCAATGAAAACCATGGACCTCATTAGATCTATGGATTTAAAAGATCTATAAAAAACAAAGACAAAAGTCTACTTTTATGGGACACAGATGGGGCATCATGGCTGGATTTCATACGATCAGATATAGTCATATGAAATATATATATCTGCATCTGAACCATTCACCCTGGTTCCATTTATACTTAATGGAAAGATACTCACTTCTTGGGAGAAATTTGTCTCACCCAAAAGCTGAGACTTACAATCACATGTATGAAAAAATACCAGAGAGACTGGTTCAGCTACAGGTGAGGTAAAGCCCTTCTCCTGACAGTGAGAAATATTGAGGAGAATTAAAAGCATTCCTGTCCTCATCTGAAAATGCAGATTGTTTCATTCATTCAAATGTATTGTACTATGAGATAGAGGCAGGCTTTTAAATGGGTATTTCTTACATAGCCTGCTACACAACTTCCACTGGGGACACAAGGTTGAATCAAATCATATTTTGACACGGATTAAGCTTGATAAACTACAGTTTAGTTGCCCTTGCATATTTAATTATGCGGGGAAAATAATTTAAAGACTTGTTACAGTGCATGTTCTCATGGCCTTACTGAAATGAGTTATACTATCAGTGGATATCCTGCTACATTCACTTTGCCTACTTCACTTTCCCTTGAATTTAGAGCCAAAATTTGCTGTTATCTTTCCTATCCTTTTCATGTAGAAAATATCTGCCATGCTCTCTCCCACATCACCCTCTGCGTTACAGCGGGGTGGGATTTTTCAAGTGCTTACCATTGAAATCAAAGCAGTTTTGCCGTTCAGTTCCTCAGAAAGCCTTTCCCAAAGTTCCTCTGAGGAACTACTCAGAAAAATCCAGCATCCACCAAACTAATTCATCCATCATCTGTGAAGGTCTCTGATACCCTGACTCTGGATGGCACTGACATGCAGAGCACCACCAGGCTTGTTGCTCACCCTGTTTATATTAAGGTCACAATGCATGTGCTTGCATAGGGAATTCAGCTGCCAAAAGCCCATTCTCCTCAAAGTTCTAAGAATCTTGGAAGGAATATTGGGTTAAATTTTTATGTACATTCATAGGAAAGGAAAATAATTAATGAATGACTAGGTTCAGATCAGTGATTCATAGAATCATTTAGGTTGGAAGACTTCTAAGGTCATGGAGTGCAACTGTTAACCCAGTACTACCACATCTATCACTAAACCATGTCCCTCAGTGCCACGCCTACATGTCTTTAAAATTCAAATTCTGTCAGCCTGAGCATCATTATGGCTCGACTTTGCAAATGAAGATTTGGGAAGGGCTCTACCCATGTGGGTGTGCCCTTCCAGCCTGTGCAGTGGACTTTTTAGGTGAGACACAGCATGTGCAAAACTGGCCCCACCCTTTAACCCCTAAGGTTCATCTGCCACAGCCAAGCGGGCTTGGACAATGACAGTGAAGTCCTCAGGACTAGAAGCTACAGCCTCGGTATTGCCAGGAGGTCTCCTATCCAAGTACTAACCAGGCCTGACCCTGCTGAGCTTCCAAGATCTGACAGGATTGGATGTCAGGGTGGCTGAGCATAATCCTTCAATAAAACAAGTTGCCAGAGGTTTTATTGTACTGAGCCATAAATGTGCAAGGTGATTACAGCAGATAAAGCTCCTGGACAGGCTTATGGACCTAGGCACAAAGAGAGTTGAGATCCACAAAGCGTAGTGAGGATAGACACAGCCCAGACACCCAGGAGGATTTCCAAGGTGGCATTACCGTTGGGATGTCTTACTGAACAAATGAGAGTTAAACTCCTTAAAAAAAGATTGGCAACAGTATAAAAAAAATCCCTCTTAAGCTGTTAAAAAAAAAAAAAGGAATGACTCGTTCAAAAGGCTCACTCTGTGATTCCTGGAAAATGACAGTCATATTAAAGCATGGCAAGAAAGCTGTTCTTAAACCCCTCCTGGGAACCTGTTTGAAGAAGTTTTGTCTATTCCATTTGAGTCATTGTATTGAGTTACAGAAGTGGAAGTGTTAAAAAAATTTCCATCATGCAAAACATGCAAAGCTATTTTAATTTTGCAAATTCCTCCTGAAGAAGTGACTGTTGCAGGGAAGGGGAACTAGTAATTAATGTAGATGGTTCTGTCTCAGAAGTGTAATGATCTTTGCTGCACAAAGAGCTTGTTTCATGATTCTCCAGCTATTGCCTTTATTGAGGAGCCCTGTTAATTTGAAATAATAGTTTTCATAGGATTTCTTCCATGTGCATGCTACTCTTAATTTGAACACAACAGACATCTTTGAGTAGCTATTCAATACTTTAGTCTAAGCTTTATGTAAATAACCTTTATATTTATACATAAACTGGGATCAGTAATTTGCCCAGGATACAGCAATGGATTATACTGCCATGGAATTAAAAGCAAGCGGTTTGGTCATGAGTTAGCTTTATTGTAAACCCTAAATTAAATTAGATTAGATTAGGGATGGTTGCCTTTCCCTGGCCAGGATTAAAATGTTAGCTGCTTTGGAGATCAGGAAAATATTCTCAGGACAAAATCTCAAGAAACTGAAGGATGCTTGTGATTTAATTATGCATCTTGTGTTATTTAGTGTTTTCCCCAGTGCTCAGTCACTGGAGTCATAAGATTCTGAGAAGCCGAGCTTTTCCCTTAAAAACTAAATTATTAGTCCTTAAAATTGCCAAGGGGAAAAATAAAACCAAACCAAACCAACAATAAAAAAAAACAAACTCAAAAAACACCCCTAAAATCCCTGGAGGGATCAGTGTTAAAGAAATTAAAAAGAAAAAGAAAAAATTTCAATGTTTTGGAAGAGCTGGTGTGCTCCTGTGCAGGTTCTGAAAAGCTGTGTTTGATAATATCAGCCATTAGTAAGCAACTAATGTGGACAAGAGACTGTATGGTTCATGGGGATAATTTTTAAACCATTTTGCACGCCTTGGTCCTAAGGGCAAAGCCCCAAACAGATGAAGGTCAGGCAGAAGAGCCTCAGCCTCTGTCGGTGCAAAGCCCTGAGCCTCCTCCATCCCACTGCAGCAGATGGCAGGCGAGGGGCACACGTGCCAGATAGCAGCGATCTGCTGCCTCCTTCCTGGCAGTGACTGATGTTTACAGTGCTAACAACTCAATGGCAACTACCCTCAATCAACAAGCAATTTCAATGGTTTTCTACAGATCTCACAGCCGTGCTCATGTTCTGGGACCAGATGTTTATGCCAGACTGTCCTGAAGGCAAAAGGCAGGATGTGGGGAAGGGACCTCAAGGCTGATGCCTGCACACATTGTCCCAACAGCTGTCAGGTGGCACCTGGTCTTCACTTCCAGAGTGAAACCTGGGCAATGACTGAGACATTTAAGATTATAACAACCACGTGTATGCTTAGGGTAGCCTCAATACCTCTCTTCAACCATGTCCAAGAGGAAAAGGATAAGGAGAAGAGAATGTAGCCAGGAGGTTTTCCTGTAGTGTAACTCCTCAGCACTGTGAAATCTCTGTGTTACTGTCTTGTTTAAAAACATCAAGGGTTTTCCAGGAATTGGTCTAAATTCCTCTTGAACTCCCTTGCCACATGGAATTGAATTCTGCACTTTGGTTGCAAATTGCATGAGAAAATAAAATTCTATTATTTCATTTGCATTGAATATCTGACAATTTCACCACATGATCCTTACAGTGTGAAAATAGTAATTAATATTTTCTAACCATCTCCCAACCAGACTTTGATTTAATTATCCTTGTCTTAATGCTTCTCAGCTGATGAGTTCTTTTCGATTTTTTTATACCTGGAAGCAATTGTCAAAAGATCTGAAAAAATTTAAGAGGTACAGCTTATGAAAAATCCCTTTTTTTCAACATCTGTCTTAGGACAATTTTGCATTGTCCTTAGTAATTAATTTGCTGGTACCCCATGCCACATTTTTAACAAGGTTTTTTTTGCACAAATTCAAAATACAATAAAAAGGAACTTGCTTTCTTTCACCTGTGGCTGGATAAAAATTTGAAAAGTAGCCCAAATCAGAACAACAAAATTAAAGCTTTATAAAGGAAAAATGTGATACTATATTGGTTTTTTTCCCAGCAATAGGAAAGAAAAAAGCAAAGAAATATCACTTCAAGGTTTTTTAGATGAGTCTAAATTGAACCAATTATTTATAGATGCTACATATTATGTTAATTTGGCTTCTCCTGACACACAAAGGCTTCTTTGAGAGCTTTTATAGTAAAAGAAGGAAGAAGGTGGGGGGACCTCACAAATAGAGTTATGATAAAAGCTGCTGTCATTATGACAGATGATCAGAAAGAGAGAAGGAAATGCTGAAACACCATTCATCACTTCGAGAAATGCTCAGCATCATCTCCTGATTAGTAGGACTAGCTACAATTTTTATGAAGAGGGATATGTTATCAGAAGAGAGCAATTTTTCCTTTTTTCAGGCTGTTTACAAACTCATCCCAGTTTCTGCCACTGTATTTGTTATTTGCAAGAATTCGTTCAAATACCTCACTCAAAACAGTAAGAAAGAATTCATTTCTATTTGAAAATAAATTTAATTTCCTGAAATGTTGTTGAGTTGGGTTTCTTTTGCATAAATGGGATGTGAAGTTTTCAGCTTGTAGACTGTATACAAGCAGGTAATTTTAAGTTGTTTATTTTTACTGTATTGAGATCATTGATTACACTATTTTTTCTACTGTATGTCTGTGTGCCTGAAAAACTAGCTTTTTGACATGGGAAAACAGATCAGAACTGATGAACTATTGACAAGGCATATGAATAATAGATAGCAAGCAGAAAGGAGCTGTGCATTGTGGAATTTCAGGTTATCTTTTAATTTTGATGTTTTAAAGGGGATAGTGGCACCCTGTCCATCTTCACTGATTGCTTTACTCATAAAAAAGCAATTTTTGGGGGAAGAGAAAAAGAAAATCTTTACAAATTAATGTCTGCAAAGAATATGTTTAGAAAGTAAATGTCATATTAGAAATTATGTGTTCTTAGATGCTGCTCTGTGGCCAAGTTCTTTTCATTCCTGCTGTAGGCAGACATCAGGTTTAAGAAACAGTTCACTCACAATGTAGAGATCCTCCAGAAGCACAATGTAGGAGTACTTTTACTTAAAAATATTAACAAAACTTGAGAAGTAATTCAGTTAGGGATTATCACTACTTATTTGTATCGAGATGTTTCCCGATATTAGTCTGTATTAGTGTCATTAATCAGACACATGAAGTGCCAGTTGCTTGGGCAGTGTTCCAAAAGAAGGTCATATCCCAGGTTCATGGCACAGACGCATAAGCCACTGTACAGCAGCTTTGGCTGGTGTTTGTGGGGAAGGAGAGGGAGGCAGGAGGTGTCAGGCCAGCTGCTTGCCCACATGTGAAGTCCACTGCCCAACTGCTGGGGATGGCTCAGGAGGACCTGAAGGGTTTGCCTGGTGTGAGCAGGCATGCCCAGGGAGGGCACAAACCACAGGCGGACCAACAAGGTTTGAAAAATTACTTGTCTGCGCACTAAAATCATCAAGCATATCATGTTTTGTATATTGCCCACATAACATGGACATGCAAGTTAACACCTAGGGCTCAGAAGATCTGATGCTTGTGCAGATGCTACTGGCCATGGACACTCTGCCTGCTTGCGTGAAGATTTTGCTGTGGTATGTACTATGTGGTGTTAATCTCATCCTAGATATTAGTTGAATGAACTCACATCATCAAATCACACCTTGGTGTGGGAATTCTCCTGTGTTTAGACCAGATGTAAAGATGTATATAAAGCAGTCTCACCATCTCTTACAATTCTTTCTCCTAGCAGTGGTCTGCAGTCAGGCTGGAGGCATGTAAAATCAGGGGCCTCATCAGATTAGGGATAGAAAGTAATCAGCAGCCTTGAAACATCACTATCACACTCATCTCTGAGCTGGCAGCTGATACTGAGACTAGAGAATCAAAATGAATCCTTCTGGACATATCGTTAAGTCAACATAATTTCTTATCAACCCCTTTTCTCAGGGAGAGAGGGAGAGAGCATCATGACCTCCTGCATCCATATTATTATGGATGTTATTATCATTACTTGCTGAAAAGCAATGTAGATTTAAAAGGAGACACTTTCTTCCTGCTAAAGGAAGCATTGTTCAGGGTCAGAGGTGGTGTTATTTGAATGAGCTTAATTCTGCTGGGATAATTAATTCATTTATATTCTTCTATGCCACCCTCTTTACCATGGTTTGTCACTGAGCCTCTCTGAATTTTCAGTTGATGCAACCAGACAGAATTGAATTGGAAAAAGATGACATTTCTAAACGTGTCCAAGTAGGAAATGATTCAGTGGTTCCAAGGAGTGGAGCCAACCATGAAAGACCATTTGCAATATGATATATCTGGAACCCTAAGCCAACATTTTGTTTTAGGAGCTTCTAATCTTTCTATTTTAATGTGTGGTGCTTTCCTTTTCCATAGGAATGTTTTGATCTCATACTGGTTTCTTCTGCATCTGCTGGGAAGAATTTGCATTGCAGCTTTCTAGGTAACTCATCACAGGGTCAGCCAGCGGTCCCTGCCCTCTGCAAACCCCACTGGATCCCAGACAGCCCACGGCAAGCTGCTGATATATGGCAAAGCATACATCTGAAAAACTAAAGAACATCAAAGACTGAGTGTCTGTCATTTCAGTGATTAGACTTTGACCTTGGATTCAAAATATTCATTTGCATTTGTCACAGAAGTGGTCACTGAGGTATGCAAGTCGTGCTGGCACATTTTCTAGCAGCCTATTTTGCAGCATATTGAGGTACTCTATGCCCTGGGAGAACAATCAAAAGCTTGTTTTACCGAATAAGGAAGCTGCTGAGGCACATGAATAACTGTTCTGTTTTCCAATACATTTCACACCGATTAATTTTCCAGTTCTATGAAACAAGCTGCAGTTATCTTTGAGTCAGGTTCAGTGAACCAGTGCTTGACTTTAAATAGAAAACTACTGATGTCGTTGGGCAGATGTGCACAGGCTTTTGAAGACAAGGGCTCCCATCAACAGTGAATGACACCAACCTCTTCAGTTTCCCTCTTGAACCCCTTGCTTTCTTCTGGCTACAGAAACACTGATTTCCCTTGTAACTAAATTATATTTTTGATACTTAAAACATTTTCTTGTCAGAACTCATGTATCTGCCCTGCAGAAGTTCAAGTTTCATAAAAGAAAAACTGAAGTTCAATTTTACTTTTCTAATTCTCTTTCTATACAGTTTACAGGTTTCTCTGAATCAAGTGCTTTGTGGTATAGAAGCTGAAGATGTCTGTGGCAGGCTGTCTGAAGGAAAACCTGAGCTGTTTGCTCCTCAGATGGCTTTGTGTTGCAATTGTCCATATGAAGAGTGTTTCCTAAACTGCCAACTACTACCACTTCTCTCTGACATCTGCACATCACTCTTGGCTTGCCTATCTTCAGTCTGTCATCTAAAAATTGCTAGTGGCTTTTTCTTCTTTAAATTGCTGATAAACTGCCAAGAGGAGTATATTGTTCTCCGTCTTCAAGCATGCTAGGAAATTAGAGTGGTACTGAGATATTAATTAATGGCCTGTGATTGAAGTACAGAGTTCAGACCTTTTATTTCAGTCACATATAAACAGTTTTGCTTTTGAACTGTATTTCACAAATATTCAAGTCTCCCTCTTCAATTCAGAGCTTCCTTGCCAGCATCCATGGCATCAGTCCTGGCTGTTTGCACAAAGAGGTAGGAAGAGTGATATTTATGCTTACTAAGAATCATGTTTCTTTTTGACATAATGGAGCAATCTGTAGGCTCTTGCAGAACCTGGGTTTTTTGCCCCACGAGCTTCTACTTTGTAATTAAAGCATTAGTGACACTCAGTAAGTACATGAGTGGAATGTCAAATTTTGGAAGGGCATTCATATTCACATTCTCCCTCATTTCTGATTTGATCTAAAATGCCATCTTTATTTTTTCAGAAACTTAGCAATGCTACAGTAGTGACTTCTATAAATTCATCATATCCCATCTTACTGAGCTGGGACTAGTTAGTTGCTGGCTGAGAAAATTCACAAATAAATTCAGCAACGGCTACAGAAGGTGATTCTGAAAATTTGAGCTGGGAACATTTTTCCACCCAGATCCTGTATACAATTATGATATGCATTAGTGAGGCACGTAAATGAGAAATAAAGTGAAGATACTCTTGGCCAACACAGACAAGTAAATATCCTAAAGATATTACTAAAAACTTATGGAGACTATAATATATTATATAAATAATAGACTCAACAACATCGACTCCCATCAAACAACACCTCTTTGCTTTGCCTGATTATTTTTAGTGTTGCTATGCTTGATTAAATGCACATTAGTGGCACCACATTCCTGAGAAAGTAATTTGTGCTTCTAAGGCACGCAGTCAAGCCTTGCTTATGTTAAGCCAGGAGGAACAGTATGAATATAAAGCTCGTGTCACTTACCTTTTCATGCTCAACTTCCTGGATCTCCACAGTACCCAGGAGAGCACTGGTGTGCTAGAGGATAGAGCTGTCGGCACTTCGCTCTTTGGAGGGATGAGGAGAGGTGTCTATGATGTGGCTGCAGGACCACGACCCAAGGACTTGCACAGTCCCTTCCACTGCTGTTCCCTGCAGCATGGCACATGTGCACCATAACTACCTATGCAGTACTTATGCCTGCCAGCCAGGTCAGATAGCCTCACACATAGCTCCTTTCCAAAGCAGTAGTGAAGGGTGTTGAATCCTCACTCAGAGATCCCCTGGTCTGTGCATGTAGAAAGGCTCTGGCATCATATTGACAGCACAGCCAGCAGCCCAGGACAGGATTCCACACATAGGTTCAAACATTCTTAGCATGAAAGGTGCTGCTTAAGCGTCAGTCATCATGTTCACTGTTGGCAGAGGGTTAGGTGACTCATTTTATCACCAGGGCTATTCCTAGAAAAAGAAAATGTATGTGCCTTAGAAAGGCAGAAGAACTCCAAGTACAAGAAATCTTATAGTCTTTATAGAAGTGCCTGAGGTATTGCAATTAAGTACCAATGAAATCCTGAGTGATTAATGATCAGAGGAAATAGCAACAGGTTTATGTTACTAGCTATGCAGAATCACCCCAGGACTTGCAGGGGGATCAGAGGTCTGCGGTGCCAGAGACCAGAAACACAGGCACAGGTGTTTGCCAGAGTGGTGGATCTGTTGTATTTTACAAATCATTAAAAGCTGTGTGAGAAAGACTTCAGCATCCTAAACACGGAACTCTGGAACAAATATTGCTTTGTTTCCCATGAATACTATTTTGCCTCTTACCAAACTTTTTTGTAGCTAATGGGCTCCAGCCACGAATGGCATTAGTAACCTTCTCCATATCCCTCCACCACCCCACTCTGACTAGTGTGGACATTGATCCCCAGTGCCAACTGTTTCACTTCACAGATATACTCCTATTACAGGACTCAGTACTATACTCAGTAGTATGGGTATCCATTCAGATGCTGCAGCCAGGTTCATGCTGATTTATGCCTCTGCTGATCCAGACAGCAATATGGGGTCTCTGATGCTTCTGATTCAATTGGAGATGTCAGCTGGCACATCTTCAACTTTGCAGGTTGTAAACTTTAAAATCTGTAGACTAAACTCACAGATTGTATGTCAGGATGCCCATGTATTCCTCCTCATATACCCTCACCCTAACCGTCAGCTCCTTACTTCATGATTCTCCATAACTTTTCCTTATCACTCCTTTACACTGGTGGATTGACACAGCCGTATTCCTTTCTGCAATATAATCTGAAATCATGCAATGTAGAAAAGCACAGAGAAGTTAAAATCCATTGAGTTAGCATTCTGGATATTGTTCAACAATTATTTCACCTATCTAAGTTATTCTGCATACTGCAGATCTTGTTTCCATCTTCTCTAAATTTTCACTTCCCACAGAATTAACTGATTCAGGAGCAGATGTCTTCCTAAGACCTCAGGACCAGCCAAAAGTTCATATTAAAAAAAAAATTACTCTATTTCAGACAGAGAAAAGCCATCAAGGTAATATATGAACTTGACAACTCAGCTATAAGCACCTGTTTGTCTCTTCATAGATGAAGATCAGTTGAGAGTATCTTGCTTCTAAAATTGTCTTGACACTACTGGGAATGTTGGCTCAGAGTAAAGGAAATGAGCAATCCCAGCATCTCTGCCAAACTCAGTTCTATGAACGCTGAACGTACTGGGGAGCAGAGGAAAGACTTTTTATTCACCTCATGATCACTGGCAAATTTTACTGTCATATTTCATTTTCCAGGAAATTATATTCAGACATAGGAGGTAAGTATCAGAACGGGAATTCATGTATTTACCAGGGTCTACATAGAGAGGGCTATCAGTGATGGGGCATCTTAGTTAAGGGGTTTCTATTTTTCAAGAATGAGGACAAGATTTTCAGATGTGAGGAAGTTTTGGTCACTACAAAGAAAAAGGAGTTTTGCTATCAGGTCAGATCTCTATGCTGCTGCCAATTTCTCTGTAGCTGCTGCCCCACAAAATAGTCTCCAGTTAAGGAGGTGGTAAAATCCGCAATTATAGGAAGAAAAAAACAAGTAATTCACTAAACAGAAAACATTTTAAAAGTACAATTGAGTCAGAAAAAAAATCTCTCACCCACAGTACTTTGATCCAAGCTCTTTCTGAGACTGCTAGTAGCAGAAAACAAGGTAAGAACCTATCCTTCACTGAGAAGGTGATTTCTATGTGCTTAACAAGACACCTAACACATTATTTGCTTTGACAAAATCCAGTTTTAAAAATCAACCAACTAAACAAGCAGGACAACAGAGACATGAAGCTCCCAAGGAGAGAAAGCCTATGACTCAAATCCAGGTCTGTTTGCAGTCTGTAAATCCAGACATTACCCAAAAGTTGTCGCAAACTTCACAGAATTGTGGCACCTGGTTCTTACCAAACTCTTGGGTTGATGGAAAAAACTTTGTTCCTCATACTCAAGAATTAAGCATTGTTTCCATTACAGAGTTCCCTTCTGAAGTGAGCAGTTAGAGACTCTTCAGTGGAAATTGGTGCAGCTTTGTCAATGTCAGGGGAAGATTTAACCTTCTGCTTCAGTAGGCTGGAGAATGGGAAATGAGAAGATTCCTAACTGAAAAATGTGGCTTTCACTAGAAGACTGGTAAACAAAACCTGTTTGATCAGATGTTATGATAGAGCAGCACAGCCACATGAAAGATACAACACATCTTTGCTTCTGCATTGATGTACCAGTTGAGAAAGGGTTCAGATGTGGCCAGGAGGAAGAGCACTCTTCTTTCAAAGTGCACTCTTGCTTTTGTTATCCCAGCTCACTATTCTTAGAGCCGCTGCGGGCCCAGAGTCTTTTCAAGTCACCTTTCTTATTTACTGTCATTTGGCAATCATTCCAGCTTCTTCACTCTCATTCACTCTGAGGCACTTCTGTTGCTGTTGTTATTGTTGTCAGATATTGGGAAAAGCAATAAAGAAACCCCAAACCACTCCTCCTCTCAGACCTATTATCCTCCATATTTCACTTACAGAGGCTGCCTTTCACATCATTAAATTGCTTCGCCTCCTGCTGTTAGTTATGCCTGCAGAGCTTTTGGTAGGTCCCCGTCTCTGCTGCTGACTGAAGTACACCTTTCAAAATAGCTGGGACTCTTACCTGGGACAATAACCCTTTGTCTCTTTCATCTCTGTTGTCTCAAGGCTTTCAATAACAACATTCTCGATAGTTAGTTATTGATGCTAACAACACACTAGTCACTAGTCGGGTTCATCCTGCAAATGCAGAAGGGCACATTTTGGGAGCAGCTATTATGGTAGCAGTGCAATTTTTCTTCAGTTAATAGGAGTTATGGGGCTTAACTGTGTCTCACACACATGTATTCACCCCCTCCACTGGAATTTAAGAAGCATCAATCTCCAGAAACACAGACTCTCTTCACAGTTACCTTACAGCTCAATTTTATTTTTATTTTTTCAATCTGACTAGTATTTTTACAAACAACTGAGAAAAGTTTCATATATTACAACTATCATGTAACTTCTGTCAACAGCTGAAATAATTACCTAAACCTTCTCTAGCACAGAGAAATGTATTACTTTTCTTCAGCATCCATTATATTTCTTTAACATGTTTCTGACTTACCTGACCAAGTGAGTACTTTTTCTTGAGGACAGGTGATTATAGACTGCATGTGAGGACAAGGAGCCATGACAGAGACTGAAACATGCTGCCTTGGGGCAATCCTGTCAGAGTTAGCTGCCTGCAGGCAGGCTGAGAGTGGGCTACATGGATTCCTCTCCCTCCTTCACGTACTATTTCTTCACATTGTCTTTCTTCTTACCTTTTGTTGCAATAATGACTCACTGTGCTTAAAAGCTGTAATTCTGAATTCCACAAAAGCTCACAAGCCAAAGAATGCTCCTTGATGCAAGGAGACAATAAACAAAAGTAGATTTAAAAACAGAGAGAAGGTTTTAGAAATAGAAAGAAGTAGTGAATAAAGTATTTCATGGAAAGGTATGAACTTAAAACTGAAACAAAGGTGACATTTTCCATAAATGTATCAGACATGGAGAAAAAGTTCAAGTGACTATTATTTTTTCTGGGAAGATAATAGGAAAGAAAGATAGCCATGAAGTGGTTATTTTTTAAAACATTGTTAGGAGACAGACACTAGATTTTCATCTATTCAGGTTTGCATAGGGAAGTATTGATGTAGGAGCCAGTGATCAGGAAGCGTGAGATATAGGAGAAAGTACTCTTGAAAGCTATCAGCTTTACAAGAGAAACTAATCAGAGCGCAAAAAATTCTGAGCCACATATAGCAGATTTGTAACTTCTCTTAACTCAAAATACCTTATACTGTAAGCGCTGTGTCAGAACAAATTGTAATGGGGATCAGGTAACAAAATTAAGGGGGAAAATCCAATCAACTGTTCTGATTTAACATCAAAAGATGTAGAGATTATTTAGCACTAGCAAAAGAGAACTAGATCTGATTGCAAGAGTTAGAAGGAACAGAAGACAGTATTACAGAGTAGAAAGTAACCAAACTCTAAGTCAATGAAGGACAGAGGAAAATTAAGGAATTCCCAGATTTCTACAGGCCAAAGACTGAACATCATAGTCTGAGTCAGTCTACACCTGCAGCCCTCTGAAAGATCATGCAAGATTTGGGTGTTTTAAGCCATCAGACTTCAGCCAGAACTTTTATATTTGTAGGGAAAACATTTTGTAAGAGCTTGCAAAGCAGGATTTAATGTACCTGTTATGAAATAAGGACCCATTCACAGTCTCTACAGTGAGAAAGAATTTCTCAAAAGGGAGTAATGCGAGCAGAACATCACTGTTTTTATCAGCTTGATTCTGGCTTTTGAACTGATCTGAGATCTCAAAGAGAAAACCTCATACTGCTGAGTACAGACATGCTGTGCACAGACAGAATGGCTGCCATGGTGGGTGTTCAAGAGCTCAGTGCAAAAGGGCAATAACATCTTGAACATTCATTTTTAGGGAACAGACTACTGCATCTGTTCTAAGGGGGAAAACAGGTCAAATATCCAGGATCATTAAAAAGTAAAAGAGTCCACAAAGACAGAAAGCAAATACACAGATAAAAAGAATGATGGACACAATAAGGTCTAGAAAGGGCTAACAAAAAGTTTAATTCTGTGCAAGCAAAGGACAAAAGTCAAATAACAAAAAATACCTTTACCATTAAAAATGTAAAGAAAAATGTCTTGTGTTTTATGCACAGTGTTCAGTATAGTATGAAATGAACTTATCTGTGCTAATTATATATATATATATATAAAAAACACATCTGGGTTATTATTCCCACTATTTAGAAATAGCACTGTGACAATACAAGACATTTAATCTCATACTTATCTATTGGCCTCCACATGCCAGCTGTGGTAATAATAAATAATACACTACCATATGATTATGATAATTTCTGATGCTTTTCAAAATAGAGTAAGTCACTGTCTAAAGCCTTCTAGAAAACAGCACTGAAATTGCCAGAAGGACACTTGAAAGGAGGGCAGATTTTGGCCTACTCAGAAGAGTGGTTTGGAGCATACCCTGGAAAACAACCCTTGAAAACAAGGGGGTACAGGAGGGATGGACATACTTCAAGAAGGAAGTCTTGAGTGCACAGGAACAGGCTGCCCCAGTGTGCCGAAAGGCAAGCCGGCAGGGAAGATGACCAGCTTGGTTGAACGGGGAGGTTCTGAAGGAAATCAAGGGAAAAAAGGAGAGCTTACTGACTGTTGAAAAAACGCCTGGTTACTCATGAAGAGTTAAGGGACTCAGTTAGGTCTTGTAGTAAGAAAATTAGAGAGAGAAAAGCGCAATTTGAAATCAATTTGGCTACTTCTGTTAGGGACAAGAAGCGCTTCTATAAATACCTCATTAACAAAAGGAGGGGCAAGGAAAACCTATATTGTTTGCTGGACTTGAGGGGGAACATAGTACCGGGAGGAGGAGAAGGCTGAGGTACTTAACACCTACTTTGCCTCCGTTTTCACCAACAAGACAGGTGGCCCTTTCTATGCCTTTTTCTCTGATTAGGATGTTTAAGTAGACTCAATAAGCATAACATTTGAACAATACCCAGGCAGCAGGGATGACCTCTTTTCTGTTAGCTAAACAGAAGTGCACACAGAGTGCAAGTTTCTTTACAATTTTAAGTGTTTCAGGTGGATGCTAAAGAGCATTTCATGGCAGGATATGGGGAATTGCAAAAAATGATGCTGCAGGTGAAGGCAAGTCAGTTGTTTGCTCCAGTTGCTAAACAGTATGTACATTTACTCTCTCAAATTCTCCTCGTCCTTCTTTGACCTCTAGAAGTGAACAGTATTTACAATGTTACAAGTGATTAGGCACGACATGTGCAGAACAGTCAGATTTTTGTCTACTCAGCATTTTGCCACAGACGCAGCTATTTCCTATTGCCTCATTGTCTCAGCAACCCAAGTTTCTGCCCTTATACTCCTGAAATCCTTGCTTTCTATTGCATTCCCTAGGTACAAGACAGAGAGAGAATAGCAGGGTGCAATGGCTTGTCCAGAGCCTGTGGGTGCTGGTAGGGCAGCCAGTGTGTGCACCCCCATTTAGCCAGTGGCAAGTCAATGACCAGCTGATGGTGCCACATTTCTTTTTTCCGTAACATTAATTTGGCTTTTCTAAAAAACCTTATAGGAATACAGTATCTTTTAAACATTACTGTCTCCTTTTCACGTGGCTGAAATTCACAAGTGGGTTAAAAAGCCATTGGAGAGAGGGCATGGACAAGCAGGAACCGTAAGTACAGTCACATACATGTCACTCCTTAGAAAGCCTCTAAAAGATGAAGAACTTCGAACTTCCTCATAGGCAAGACCTTGAAAAATATAGGACTGATTTCCACCTTTTGAGATAATCAGCAATGTTTTCCTTCATTTGCTTCAAGTGGGGCTTACAGGCCCTATTACACAATCAGTTTTTGAAAGTGGTCTGTTTTGGGGAGTTTCTGAAGTGAAAGCTGTTATGCAGCAGGGGATACAACCAGTCTCCTCCTGATGTGGCAGTTTATGAACAGTGTGGAGGCCTTTATCAGTGTGCCTCTAGGAGTACTGCTTGCAGAGTCAGGCATAGTATGATATTTATAGACAATGAGGCTGGAGTGAGATTACCCTCAAATAAAATTAGTTGTCTCAAAGGTTAAATGAACCACTTATTTCTCTCTCTTGATTCTCAAGGGAAGCTTGTGTACCCACCCTGGCTGCAGACATCTGCAGCATAAAAATCTAGAGGCTAGGTGGAAGGAATCTCACCTTAAGGTCCAGCCAATAACTTTCCTTTTATTTTACTTCCAAGTAGGAATATTCTCAAACAGAAAGATCCAGGTAAACACAAAGCAACATTGCAAGATATTTTAAAGCACAATCTTGCTATAAAATGTATGGGTGCCAAATAAATCTGTCCCCTTATTGACAAAGTTGTTAGCATTACCTTGACAGGATGCTATCATTCAGCTTGCAAATGCTGAAGATTCAGTGGAGTAAGTGGACTGCACTTCATCAAAATCCATTTCTCAATACAACCACTGCCAACACCATGAGCTCGCACTGCAATTAAGAAAATGTAAAATGATCCCCTGCAGAGAAGAGTACAGTAGCAATGAAGAGTCAAGTCCAAGACTAAGCCAGCAAATAATTTTCTTTTTACAGCTTCCCAGAAAGAACTTGGCAAGGGACATGATTAGACAACAGAGCATAGTAAATTGATGAAGGCTTTATCATGATCCTACTTCTCTGTCATGCTAAAATGCATTTTGCTGAACTGCATTAAAAAAAAAAAAGTTATATTTTTATATGGATGTATGTTCATATATATGAATATGGCTATGTATGAATACATGTATTTCCTTCAAAAATGAGTACTTTGTAACTAACTTGAAACTTTCAGTAGTCACTGTTGTCAAAGCTGACCACTTCTGCCTTTTTATCTTGTAGAAGAAGCATGACCAACTAGTCACTGACACCATTTACCCTGGAAAACTCTGACATTCAGTTCCACAATATGTTCTTCTGCTAGATCCTCATTATCACACATTCTGATCTGCCTGAGGCAGCTATTAACCCCCTTGTCAAGTCACAGCTTACATCTTAACTGTGAATCATATCTTCTTTTAGCCTAAATTACCTCTGCATTTCCATAGTCTGAAATAGATACTGTGCAATTAAAGCATTTTAAAAGCATTAATTGACACTTACAGCAATAAATTACGTTGTTGTTTTGTGTCAGAAAAGCTATTGCAGATACTGTATTATTATAATGTTTTTAGTGTTCCTTTTAGTTTTCCTTTAAGTTTTATGCCCAATAAACAGCATCAATCCTTTTTGAAGACAATAAAATGTTCTCAGTGTTAGAAAGGAACTCACATATAATTGTTGAGGAATATTTCAGTAATACAGGCCATGATGTATTGCTGGAAGCCTGTGTGCACAGGCCAGTCCAGGGAGATAGGGGAAAATGGTGCCCCTGTGTTTTAGAACAGTAGCAAGATGAAGAGTAAATAATAAGAAAGAATGCAGCCGTTTCTACTAGAAACGGATAAGAGGGTATAGTTTTAATAAGATGACCAATCCAGAGGTACAGAGTTAGATACCCACCCTAGCTACTGGCCAATTGTATTGCTGTACTATTGTTAAGTGTGTATGCTATGTAAACAATAAACGAGGCAGTGTTGACCGTACCTCTAAGAGGATAGTGTCCCTGCTTTTCCTCGTCGTAACCCAGAGGAACCGAAAAACCAACATTTGAATAACCCCAACGTTTTCCCGCTACATATAATGGCGAGGAAAAATTGTGTTTGCCATAGCCTTAAACCAAGTAAGGCCAAGTACAATGAAATGAGAGAGTTGCTGATCTCTTTCAGCTTTCAAAAGAATGGTCTAGAAAGATGTAGTTTAGAAAACCTACAGCAACACAGAAAGAGAAATACACATGATGCGGGTTTTTTAGACACAAAGGGTCACATATCACTTGGTGTAAACCAGCAACTTAACTGTCATGGCACTACACTAATTCCCACCAGAAGACCATCTGGTCCACTTTAAGTGTCAGGAAAAAATCTGGGAAACATGGACACCTCCTTTTACCTCAGATATGCAAGATAAGCATTTACATTTTGGAACTAGCTTGTTTTTATTGTGCACTGTTATTAAATCCCATGTTCCTACTCTGTAAACAGTTCTTGCTGTCACTTTGTCCTTTGTTTTCTCAGCCAGTTTCTTGTCTGTACAACATTAAGCGTCTTTCTAAGCTTCTGAGAACAAAATATGGTTCTCTCAGTCAGTCACCCTTCCTTCCCAGAGGTCACATTGGTAAAAAATGAGATGGTTGAACTGTTCAAACAGGAATTATTTTAACTCCATCTAGATTGCCAGACGGAAAGCAATGAAGCACTGCAGGGGTCCAGATTCATGGCAGTGGCTGATTTCTTTCAAAGATCTGCCCTGTATCACAATGGGGCTAGAGCCTGCCTGAGTCTGAAGCCAAATCCTTGGCAGAGGCAGAACTCAAATGCTGGATTCTAGCAAAACTGCTTCAGGGATTTTCAATGGCTTCAGGGAAGTGGCTGTGGAGGTGTTTCAGATGGACTCTAGAGAATTTTCTCATTACAGAGCTAAGGTGAATCAACCTCCTGTTGCACTGAACAAGCTAACACTCCTTTGGAGGTATGCAGTACAAACGCAAGAAGAAGAGTTAGTTGGTTCCCCATTCAGGTTCCTGCTGTTATTCTCTAAATTCCAAGTCAAACAAACCAGGAAATAAAAGGGATTCCATGACAAGTCAGAAGAGGTTTCCATCCCAGTGCTTATGCTGGAGAGAAAGAGATTAATTCAGAACAAAAGATTGCTCTGTAGGTGACAGAGTGGAGTAAATTAATACAGTGAAATCTCATTGAAAGTGACTTCTTCTCGTGTCTGGGATTAATGAACCCTTCACCCTCTTCTCCTCCAGCAGTATTACCTCCCTTTTTTGCAGGTGAGAAGACTCAGGAAATCTTTCCTCTAGATTTTATGACTATGTGTTAAGTGACTGAGGACTGTTCCTTTCTGTGCTTTGCCCCTGCAGCCACTCCCTGCTTCCTTGGCTTTACAGGCTTCACTCCTTCCACAGCTTCTTTCAGCTGGTATCTCTAAAGCTCGTCCCTGACAGCTGGCTGTGTCTCCCCCCACTGACCCCGTTCTGCTGGGGCTGCAGTCCTGCACCTCCGCTGCCTCTGCCGGCCACTCGCGGCTGGAGAGGCAATACGGCTTTTCATTCACTTTCTTCCACCCTACTCCCTATACCCACATCCCCAGTCTCAGGACTTGGACACTGTGCTAGTCAAGAATCTCCTAGGAAAATAATGCACTTTTGACAGAAAATTGCATTTTCACAATATTAGAATATTCAGGAAAATGCTTAATTTAAGACTGGTTCAGAGGAAAACCTCTCACTGTTTCCAGCTTTCTTAAAGAAACTTGTTAAATTTAATAAATTAAAATTCTAAGTTAAAGAAAGAAAAGTATCACATGCACTACTACCTATTAGAATTTTGAACTATTCTTGGAAAGGCTCTTTTAAAAGCCAAGTCTTCAAATTTGTGTAAGTCAGCACAATGGCATTAAGACACAGCAGCAGAGGATCTGGTCCCATGATCTGTGTCTTCAAACCTGCTGTGAATTGCAAACCCACCCAGCTGTGACATTTCAAAATGCAATCTCTTAAAGGCGTTTGTAAATTATCACATCCTGCCTGCATACAGTCTCAAGAGGTATTATTTGCAGATGAAACCTCTTGGTAAATAGTGCACCTAAAGAATAACAGCTATTTAGAGCTCAAAGTAGTTTCACGGTAATTATTCCTCAGTTTCCCACAGAATAGGAACTGCAATGGGAGGTGACACTGGTTAGTGCTCTGAGGGCAGTTGCTATCATGATGAGACCAGTAGTTCTCTACCTGTGGTTTCTCAGAGAGACACACTGAAATAACAGCTTATCTGCAGCTGACTTTACACATCTAATTGTCTCATTCAATGTGCACTTGTTACAGTCTCAGACGTTCTAGTAAATAATGAAGTTATGTAATCCCTTCCTCCAATTTAAGGTTTCATTGCAGATCTCACCCCATTGAAAATACTCATTCCTTGATAAAAAAACCCTCCACGCTTACAATCACCAAATCAAGCATAGTAACCTTGCTCAACCAGAGGAAATATTAGGTAATCTTACTTGGGCTGTGAGTATTTTTAAATACAAGTCTCACAGAAATGATAAATACACACTGAAGATCATCATTGGAGGGATGCTGTGGGCCTCTAATAGGAGTATAACTGAATCACAGAAAGGTTAAATCCCCTTGAAAGGTAGAAATCTTAGCATTAGCACAAGACGTCTTGAAGGTTTGAGCATCACCTCTGACATGAAGTACATGCACTCATCTTAAAGCAAAATGACCACCCTAACACGCCTTGGGAAAAAGAGCTTGTGACTGACTTCTCAGCAAGCACTTAAAAAAACACATCCCTGAGCAGATTCCCCTCAAACTGCTTCAGTCAGGAAACTTGTATATCAGTGTCAGTGACCAACAGTTTTACTGTTCCTCAGAATTGTTGGTCTGACAATCCTCCCACAGTTGCCACAAAAGACTGCATTAAGGAAGGAGAGGTTCCAAATTTTAGATATGTGGGCTCACCTGCATGCCTCATATTTCTCTTTCATACATATTTTATTTTGTGTAATGAGATTTCATAGCGCATAATGAATTAGAAGACTGTGCTGGAAAACACAATATCAGAAAGAGAGAAGACTGGACTAAATTAGCTGCCAGAACTATTTACAGGGGGCACCCAAAACCCTAAATAGATTTACTTCTGCTGCTTGAAACATTCATGCTCTCAAGATGGAATCAGATCAGTGTAAGATGTTATTTCTTCCAAGAAGTTCTTGACAAGTTCTTCAGAACTAAACTACATTAAAACACTGGAAGAAGGTGTTAATTCTTTTAACATGTAGAACCGTGCAAATTGCAGGCACATAGTGTGCCCAGAGATGAAAACCAAGAGCAGATATATAAATGGTACCTCTCATCAGTGAAGCACGTCTCATGTGTCTTCTCAATACCAAGGGCTAAATAGCAAGCTTGTTCCAGTCACAAGCACAGCAGCCATTCAGGAGAGACTGACTCAGAAACACAGCCTCCTTTGAGTTCCCTAAACATATATCCTACATATTACCCTCCACACACGGCTAAAGACACTCACTCTTCAGCTAACACACAATCTTAGTTCCATTGTTCTCTGCTGGCTTTTCTGCCCTCTGCAGTCTAACCTTGAATACTTCACAGACCATAGGAAGGTGATTGAGTGACCTCCAACTTTGTGCTGTTTAACAGCTCAAGGACTGTAGCAAGTGTTCAAATGAGTCAGGGGAGTGAAATGAGAACACGAGAGATCTCATGATTGTTCCCTCTCTGTCAGTATCCTGCACAGATCAGAAGGAAGCAGGACGAAAAGGGAATTCTGTGTAAACATTGAGTGCCTTCAGAAAGGTATCCTGACATATAATGCTCACTTTAGACAGAAAGTGAAATCATTCTACCTTTCTCACAAATATTTAAAGCTAAGAGTTGAAGCTAACGTCAAGGAAGTGGACTACAAACTTGCCACACACTCAAGGAACTCACATATTTGACAACCACAAAACTCCCCTGACTTCTTAATCAGTAGGCAATGGTGTAATTAGTTTTTAAGTAACTACACAGGTGGAAACAACCAATCAACCAACCACACAGTTCCGTTCACACATAACAGACATTTTTTTGCAAGGCAAGCACATTCATAAAAAGATATTAACCTTGAATATTTTATCTTCATTCTGCAATTTGTGGGAGAATAAAATTATTCCTAAAGAATACAGCCATTGCACCAATTTAGGAATATCGTGTTCTTCCAGCTGTAGACTGTAGACTACTGCTGACTCATAAAATAGCAGGCCTCTGAGACAAATGAGAAAATCATCTAGACCACAGACTTATTTCCACACAGCAAAAAAAGTTGTATAAAAATAATAATCTAAAAAGTAGTTTAATTTTGGTTTCACGGCAAAAGGAAAGTATGGCAACACTGTCTAGTATGGCTTTTAAGACAATCTTTCAATTTAAAAGACTTGAGAAATGGAGATACCATGCCCTCTTATTTTTTTCTGACCCAAGTATCATATGACAGTGACACATTTCCACCATAACTACTTATGTCTATTGACTTAAAAACTTCCCCAAATTTCCATATCAAGTCTGAACACAGTGAAATTTATAACATAATAGACAACAGCAGGCACAGCCTACGGATCTTCTGGCAAGAATTCAGGTTTTTTATTCTCAGTAAGATCATTTCACTTTGAATGAAAACAGGAGCAATGTTAAATACTTGCTTTCATTTGGCTGCAATATCCATGATTCTGTCTCTGTTTTGTCCCTAAGTCTCAATCTTTATGGTCTTCCCAGATGTAATTTACACTAATAAAATTTAGTTTGCCATCTTCAGTATTGAAATTAGTTTCTTCTCTTCATGAGTTGAACGTCTATCCTGTTATACTATGCAACTTCATACATGACAAATCAAGAGGCATGCAAATTTGACTGCACACCCAGGATTCTCTTGCAAGCACAGGAGAGTGCCTGGTGTGTGAAGCAGTACACATTTGAATCTCTTCTTGCTCATCATTTGCAATTTGTTCTACTGAATCTGGAACTGCCACTTAAGGGCAGGCAAAGTGCCATCTTATGAGAGTGGTATGAGCACAAACCGCCAAGAGACTACATACGGAAATCAAAGTTGTTCAGTGACGGCAGTATTCCAAGCTAGGAATGTCCAAGCAGCTGTGAGGGATGATCTACCCTGCCTATTTTTAATGGGATGTGTCATTAGGCCTAGATTAATTTCAGAAATAAAAGACACTTTTGCAGATATGTGAAGGGAGTTTCCACAACTCTGCTGAATTCAGATCAGTACAATGCAACAGTGGTGTAATGCTGGAGATTTCCAGGGCTTCTGGTGTCCCATGGGGAGCAGCGCTGGGCACACAGTAAAGCTGGGAGGGAGCATGCCATCACCCATCAGCTAATGCACAACAAACATGTGCTCTCTGCCAGATCATGCTAACAGGGAGGCTACAGTTTACTCCCTTTCCTGGCAAACCCAGATTTACACAGAAGAGAATACATGAATGTCAATGTCCCATCATACTCCTGTTGAGATCAGTGGATATTCTTCCACCAGCTTCTATGGAAATCTGAATGGTTTGACCTTGGTAGAGTGCCAGGACAAGTAAATCCTGTCCTGTAAATTTAGATCAGAAGACCATTTCAGTGACTTTCAGATTAGGAGATCTACATCTCCATTATAATACATTTGACTAACAGGATTTAGGCCTTGTATGCAGTTAAGCTCCTTGGGGTTACCACCACTTGATTCCCAATTCAATAGAAGTAGGTGTGAATGCTCACATATTGCTTTATCATGCTGTCATGGCAACAAAATCCTCATAGCTGCAATGTCATTGTTAGTCACATAGCAAAGGACAACCAGAGGATGTTCACTGCCTCTACCCCCCTTAAAAACTAGTACCACAAAAATGTCCTGTTACAAAACACTGAAACACCTACTACTGGAACATCTATTTCAGGACCACTGTAATGCCATTTTCTTCATACATGTTCACATTCTCTTTAATGCCTTGTATTTTCCCCTCTTTATGGATAAACCAACATTACTAATCAAATCTACCTCTTTTTTATGGATGTATTTCAAGAAATATGAAAAGGAAGGCGGTCTAATAGCAAATATGTTACATGGAACCTCAAGATTGATTGGTGAAATAACTCTAGATAAAAAAGTATAGTACTTGTAAATAGATACCAGTCTGGTGTATTATGCTGAATGCTTGTTTGAACTTACTTCTAGCCACTAAAAAAAACCAAAAAAATTCAAATAGAACATACTTTAGAACATGTCTTTTAATTGATCAATAATTTCTACAGTGCTACAGTATTAACAATCTCTAAAACAAATATATGAATCTATATCTTTACATATAAATAAGTTATTAGAAGTATTATATTGTGTTGTTTTCCTGTCTCTGTCAACTGGTAATGATAACACATTTTAGAAGAAATAACAGTAACACACATCTGCAGTGCATTTACATTATTAAGAATCTTTAAGTACACTTCTACACATGATACACTTAGATAATTTTTTCTGTACTTACACTTTTACAAAGCCATAAACTGAAAGGACATTCCAATACATTCAAGGCCAAACACAGAAGCAAGAGAAGTATGAATAAAAAGACAGCATGTTTCAGGGGATACAACATAACACAGAAAGCATTGTACATTACCAGTCACTACCAGTTGCAGGCATGAACTTAAGAGCAAGTTCCTGTGAGAGGGCTAGAGTTACCCAACTTTCAGGTTCTCCACAGTTTGACTTAGTGCAGCCTGAAGTTCACTTGCCAGATTTACTTTTGTGACCTAAGAGTTTACCAGGCAGGTCTTCTCCATTGGGGAAGTCCTAAGGATGACTCACTTAGGGACATCTTTAAAGCCTGAAGTCCTAGTGAAGGCACTCAGGACCCCTGGGATGGCACCAGTGGTGTACAGCACCAGATACTGAACTGAGAGAACCACCTGTGAAGGTGTGCCATCATGAAAGCAAGATTAAGGAGCTATCCTTGGCAAACGGAAACCTGCCACTTTAGGAGCCTTGCAAAGCACTATGGGCTCTGTTGAGCAAGAGAACACAGAACTTTGCAGAAAAAAAAGGTGTTTGTTTTTTCTAAACAGCCAGTGTAACAAACACAAGAATGAAACATTTTAATGGGCTACAGTTAATCATCTATAAAAACTGTATGTTCGGCATGAATTTAAATTGTAAACTGGTAATAAATAATACAGTATTTCTCAGCACATTTTAAAATACACATTATGAAATAAATTTTAATTCCCAGAAAAACTTTCAGCATTTTTGTTCAAAAATACATTTAACCAATCCTTAATGAACTCAAGCCAGTTTGCCTGCCTGAAAATTTTGATTTATGAAGCCCTACTGGCTAGTTCAGAACACTTACATTAACTTTCCTTCTTTTTTTTCTTTCTAAGGCAGATTAGGTAAGAGCTGAATTCACAAAAACTGTTAATGTAGCAACTACCTTAAATTATAAATGATTATAATGTTTGAAATTTTTTTCATTCTAGTTTATTTAGTAATCAAATAAGTATCCAAATACCCACTGAAGTAAGCTACTGTAAAGACTGCAAGTACCACAGTCAGAGAAGTAGCTAGACCTAGACTTAAAATATTCTATCTGGATAAGAACAGGTAGGTTCCATCTGAAAAGGTCTCCATGCATCCCCCAGTTAACTAGCCATTGCACTCTATTCATAATTAACATGAACCTGGCTAAATGTTACACTCAATGGAAATTAGAAGCAGCATACTGCACCCTTTCTCCAAGGCACTTAATTTTGAACTACATGATGGAGAGCAGTATGGCACACCCATCTCGGCACACCAGTATATCTCAGGCTAATAGATTGTAATAAGATAGCTGAGTGGAGCAGCAAAGTCCACTCTGTAACATACCCTTTACACACAGAGATTGTCTCAGTCGATGTCCTGGGCTCCCTAGGCAGAAGGTATGAGACCATACTGAGTTTCCTCTCCCCTCATATCCTGTGCCATGTCAGAAATGACATCTATCAGCTACTGCTCTCAATGGCCTCAGCTTGGCAGCTAATGCAGAAGATGCTGTATCTCAGCATCATATTCCTTTCTGCTGCCCACATCCTGAGGCCAGGATCTGGCTTCTAGACATTCTGGGCAGAGCTGTGACACAAGCCACCTCAATCTGTACTAACACAGCCTTTCACAGTGGGAACACTGTGACAGTGTTGGGGAGAACCTCAAGAAATCCAACTGCTTTTAGTGTGTTTCTGTTGCTAGCAACAGTAGGCAGTATCACCTGATGAATAGGAATCTCCTTCCAAATCCTGTTCCTGCGTACTACCATTAAAAAAGCTTCCTAAGGCCATTGTCTAGATCAATTAATTTCAGAAGGCATATACAGCACAAGTAAAAACCAATTTGTTAAAGACTCCATGAAAACATTCCTAGTCTTACATAAGCAGGAGGATTTAAATGCTTTAGAAAACTACAAATATTGTAGAGAGGAAGACTAAAAAAGACAGGTTTAAAGAAGAAGTTGGAAAGAGAGCACCATATGAAAATCATACTTAACTTTTAATGTCCACTTAGTAAATTAATTGTTTCATGATGTTACATTGAAAATTTAAGTGAGCTACCTAGGATAAAATCCTAGCCCATCTGAAGTCAATAGCAAGAGGATTTTACCTGAAATTCTGACTGTCTTTCAGAACACATTTTAACAATATAGCAACTAGCAACTGGAAAAGAAAAGGCCTCAAGCTATGCCAGGTGAGGTTCAGGTTGGACATCAGGAAGAATTTCTACACTGACAGGGTGGTCAGGCATTGGAACTGGCTGCCCAGGGAGGTAGTGGACTCATCATCCCTGGAAGCATTCAAGAAGCAACTGAACATTGCACTTAGTGCTATGGTCCAGTTGATGTGGTAGTGTTCGGTCAACGGTTGGACTCCATGACCTTGCAGGTCTTTTCCAGCCTTAATGACTCTATGGAAAGGTATCATCTGTGGAGGCTTCAGCAAAAGGTTTCAGTCAAAAAAGAGGAAGAAGAAAAGATACATGTCACTTACTTTTTTTAAGTACCTGCCATATAAAATAATCTACCTGGCAATCTCCCTGGCCTATGAAACACTGAATGTGATACTGTAAATACTTTTTAGCTTTATTTTTACTCATTTATCATGACTACTTTGTAGCTGTATATCAGTTTTTAAATTCTATTATTACCTTGTATACTGTTGCCTTATGAAAGTGTAACCCAAGATTTTAGCAAATAGTGCTGTATTTTTTTCATATTACATGTACAAAAGAATATAAAAATAGCTCCTTGATTGATATATGGTAATATCCTTAGGCCACAATGAAAACAACTACAATACAGTATTATAGTGCAAGTATTCCTTTTATTGCAGGAATAATATCTGTGGGACACACTCATCCAACCTAAGATTTCAAAATCACATCCTTAAAGTATCCAATGCATTTTCAATAAATTGTTAGCTATGGTCTTCAGTGAGCTGCCCTGACAGTAAAAAAAGACACAGAACTTAATCTAATCTTTACTTGTATTTCATCACACTACCTGCTTGCTAACTAAAATATATTTCTGAAAAATGCCATGATGTTCCTCATGGATCAAAAAGCAAGTGGAGTTTATAAAACAGTACTCTCTAGAATTCTGGACAAATACAACTACTAGTGTGAACATGTGTAACACAAATATTTTGTGATTCAGTCTAAATGTAGTTTATATTTAAACTTTTAATAATTTTAGCTGCATATAAAACAGAAGTAGTAAGTGAAATTATAGCACCTTGTGTGAAATTTGCTTTAAAGAATACTAAGATTACACCTTTTAAAACTGCAAAAAATACAACTATTCCATCTCAAGTCCACTACGCAATTTAAAAGAAAACTCATTTGGGTGTAATGAAGACATGCATAAATACCACAAATTTAAGGCACAAAATGGAATTTGAAAGTTAGGGATACAGCTAATCCTTGCTTTTTAATCAAATTACCTGATACACCAGAAAAAGGTGCAGCTGCAAATTTTGAAAAAGCTGTATTATGATAGAATCACTGAAGCTAAAAATGGAAACTGCCCATTCAAGTATATAGTTCGAACTCTTGAGAAATCTAACTGAAAACCTTCCAAGAAATTGTGTGCACTTATAAGCACTACTGTGTCATTCCATAACCTAAATTACCTCATTGGCAGGATCTTTCTTTAGACATTCATTAGATGTTTACCTTGTTTCAAATTTATATAATCAGTTCCAGTTACACTTTCATCCTTAGAAAGCCTCTTCCTTTACATGTATTTGTCACATAACAAAAAATTATACATATTAACAACTCAATCTTTCTGACTTCCTTCTCACTTCAACTGATTTTGTTTTAGTTCTTTGACTTTTCAGAAGATTGTCTCATTCTTGAAGTACTTGAAAATATGACTGTACCTCAGCAATCACAAGTACTCTGAATTCCAGCTGCCTAATGCAGCTCTTCCACATATAAGGTCTTCTCTGACATTAGTGATGCCAGAAGCAATTTTGTTGCCTATGTTATCAAAGCTTCTTACAACAATCCTACATTTCAGTCTTCTCTCTTCTCTCTCACTAAGTATCCAAGTTTCCTCAAATGCATTATCTTTTCTCTGAATCTCTCAGGCTGTGTCTAATTTGCTGGACTTCTCCCACTCAGGCATCATTTAAAGCTGTATCATTTGTAACTTTCATTATTATACTGTAGATACTTCTTGCAGATTATTGAAGACATTAAATAGAATTGGGTCAACACAGTATAAACAATTAATGGAAAGGGTTATTCCAAATATATTTGATCCTACAGAGCTATTTATAAGAAGTCAAATATCTCACTATAGCTACAGTTTCCAAATGCAATACTGTGATTTTTCCACATACATAATTTAAGTGTAGAATAGGAAACATGCTGATAATCAGACTATCTCTGCAAACGAGTCTCATTTCAGTCATTGATCAGAGAAAGGTAAGCAC
>VWZD01008620.1:182626-260292 GCA_013396695.1 Sakesphorus luctuosus
GCATGTGGAAGTAGAGTTGTGGAAATACTTGATAAAAGCATAAAAGAAAGCAAATCAGATGAAAAAATTCAACAGATCACATACTGGAAAAACACAATTTTTCAGAATGAATAAAGGTTATGGCATACAGTGCTGCAGTCGGTAAAAGTAAATAATAACAAGTCGTTAACATTGCAGTGAATTACAAAACAATAGTTTCACTACAGGTAGTGTTTTCAGCATTGCTGATGACTGATTATTATGCTGTTAAAATGTTTGTACAGTTAAATAATACTTACATGGCACATAGGAGAACATGACAATAATAAGGAAGTAATAGTAGTCAAAGGAGACATTATATTTGTTTGGAAGTCTCAATGAAAACATTCCTGTTTTCTTCACATAGGGTAAAGCAGCATATATGGTTAGCAGTTCACCTGCAACTCCAGCAGGATACAAAATGATAAAAAAGTTGTATCTGCAATAAAAAGTAAAAAAACCCTTGTGAGAAACACCCCATGAATTTAAAATTTTCTCTTGTTACCATTAGTGGCACAGCAATGTATTACAGTAGTTCCTGCACCAAAATCAAGGACCACATCCTGTCTTGGCACAGAATACCAGTTTCAGTTACTTTGGATAGAGTTCCTTAGATTTACAGAGAATGCATTCCTCAATGCTTTTATTTAAAAACAGTGAAGTATCAGAATGTTTGTATATCTTTAAAATAAAACAATCCTCAGACTTGTGGTCTCCAATAATATTTTTTTCCCCCATGTACTGATCTTGCTCCTGTTGTCATTGACAGGAATCAGACCAGGACTGTGTTGGAGTCAGTTGTGCTGTTTGTTTATTTATAAATCTTGATCAGATATTTTGGACTCTATGAAAAGATGATACATTTTCAAGTGTTTTGTTTATAGTATATTTCACTGTCTCTGCTGTGAGGATGCCAATTTTCTCTCTTGTCTATATTAAGGAAACAAAATCTTGTCATTCACGACACACTGACTTGATGGCAAAAGGCCTATCTATCAACATATTACTTTCTGAACACGTTTCTTTCTGTGGCCTACATAAAAAAGGCAACAGTCAACCTGATTATTTTTAAGTTTGCTATTTAGTGCTTAAACCAAGTCTATCACTTTAGGTACTAGCAAAAATATAACATAAGAATAGACATAAATATCAGACATATCAAAGAAGTGCATTAGAAAAATCAAAACTGCATTATTTATAATAAAAAAATTAAGGAAAATAAAAAAAACCTTTTAAATAAGTCACCTGCACAGAATGTAGGTTAGATATTTTCCTTCTAACACCCTAAGTCTGTCTTACATGTAGTTTTAAAAAAATAAATACAAAGAATACTCTTCCAGTTAAGTGTCCCAAAAAACATTCAGTCCCTGTAATATATGTGATCTAGTGGCCAACCCTAAGTATGCTTCAAAATCGTTTTGATATGGAATACACTTTTTTATGTGGGCTAAACTCAGTCAATATTTAACTTCACTGCATGGATATAATCTTACAAAAGCTCTGATAAAGCAGAACTTCATATAAAGTAATAATATGCCCACAGATTGAGTGACAACAACACCCACATTTTCAAAGAACTGACATCCACAAAGACTAGCACAGGTGCTTAATTTTGGGCACTGTATTCAAAAGCATCTTAAAGAGTCAAGTTAAAAGATGACTCCAAAGATAAAAAAAATTAGAGTAAGTGAAAGCACAGCTCAAACTGTGAGACGCAGAAAGCAAAGAATAAATCACACCCCAAAAATCTTGGCTAAAGTACTTTTAACATTTAAAACCAAGCAACAATGATCCTAAGTACAGAAAGCAACCGACTTGCACTTTGCTGGCACATAACCAAAGCTCCAAACTCTGCTCTCCTGTGTGTTAGCTCAGCATGCGTGAAACTAACATGCACAGAACCACAAGAAACTGAAGTGCAAGACATCTCCACCTGGCCCATTTAATGAAGTATGGCAAATGGTTGAGCAGGTTGAATGTGTAGAAGGAATATCGAGTAATCTCTGTCACAGTCCATACCACCAGAAAAAGAACAACGCTCTCCTCATTCTGGATCTGCAGAAGTATAAAGAACCAACATTTTCTTCATCCTTAAGCCTATTTTCTGGACAAACTGCAATAGACCTCTAAGATACATGGAACAGAACTAACATCTTGTAAAGAAAGAAAATTTTGTCGTAAAAGTGATATGCTGAAACCATAGACAGTTCATTATCATATATATTTACTAACATACAGACATTTTGCAAACTGAGCAATCTTTATCTGTAATACAAATATCAAAATACAAAACCCTATAATTATGCTTATTCCTCCTCTTTATTCTCTACCTGCATTTTCATTAAACTCACTGTCCTCCTCTTTTATTTGTGGTTGACTTACTTGTTTATTTTCTTACTCCTCCAAACAGCAAGAACAAAACAATGCTACAGAAGATGTTTTTAATGATCAGATTTTAACCACATTGCATTTCACTACTCTGTCTCCTAGACTTTCTCTTACTTTTTCTCTTGCTTTTTCCTCACCGTATAATGCACATCTCCATAAAACTTTAGAGAAAAGGAACTGCTTTGTAGAATCACTAACTGGAACTTGGTCACAGAAGATCAAGTTTGGCAGACTTCAGGGACCTTTAAGATAGTTAAGGGAGGTGAAGCACAGATGGATCACTAAATGAAGAGCAGTTGGTACACCAGGAGCTTTGGGTAAACCCACTCAGCAATCCCATTTAAGTTCTGAGTCATTAAACTGCCTCATCGGTAGGTAGCACATCTCTGCAGTTTCAAAACATAGGCTCTTTTTCACTCTGAGTGAACAAATAAACAAAAGTCCCCAAATACAAAGAAGGCACCTGGGGATCTATTACAAACACTACCTTCTGAGAAGAAGAATTACACGCAAGTAATTTTCTTTTCTTTAAGAGGGAGGAATTTTGTAATACACTTCCATGCCTAAAGGCTGAAAAGCTCCAGGGATGTCTGTGAAATAAAATAAAGTAACACAAGTTTTGTTAAAATTGAAAAAAAGGGAAATTATTTTTTCAAATAAAATGCAACACGGTGACAAAGCTTACTATATCTCCAAGATGCTGAAAGTCCACGACTCTGTCAAAAGTCAAGAAGAATTTTAAGTGCTCATAAAATCACTCCCTCAATGTATGAGTCAAAGAAGGTGCACTTTTAGTGGAAGTGTCTCACCAACATCATAGAAGAAACAGAGAGATAAAAATAGCACCAGAATCACAAACAAATAGGAACAATTGAAGTGCAAAGACATCCAAACAAATAAGCAAATGCAAAGACAGAATTAGGCTGTTCTTTGCCTCATGCAATTAGAGACAAACACTGATAACCCAAATTTGGATTCATGTCACAGTGCTAAATCCAAGCAGAAGAGCTTTTAAATAAGTATGCAAAGAATTCCTATCTGTTGCCTTGCAAATCATCAGTCAAGTGGAGAGATCTGGGTCTGGCTATTACCACTGACATGCCTCTCACCACCTAAAGTGACGCTGAACATTCATGCCTTCTAAGCAATAACAGCATGAAATACAATCAGACATACATTCACATGTGTTATTTTCTTGGACACAGCTTGACCTACTGTACTGTAGACAAAGGAAATAAATTACTGGATATGCTAAAGATTTACTCCACTGCAGATAATAAAAAATGGCAAAATGCAGTGCTATAGTCCAGCATCTGTGTAAACATTCAATATAAAAACTGTGTTAATCTTTGAGGCATTTTTCCTTAAAGACAAAATAAAAACACCTAGCTTACAAAAAAATCAACCCACAAACAAAGAAAAGCCATGAAAAGCCTATTCCATGTTAAGAAAAGCAACAATAAAGGAAAAGATGCAGTGTAGAAAATGAGTCCTCTCTGAACTGAAACAAAGGGATTTGATGAGGCAGGTGCTAGGATAACCCATTTGCAGAAAGCTCTATGCCATCTGCTGGTGAGACAGTTTAATGGCTCAGCTTTTCAAGTTCTGAAGAAATTCAGGAGCATAAAATCAATCACTTAATTCTTACAAGCCTTTCATAGAAACAGATTAATTCAGGAAGTGCTAATTAAAGTTTTTGAAAGGGAACTAGTAACACTGTTCTAGATTTGCTGCTAAATAATAGCAGTAGTCATTGTCTCACTTTGGCAGACCACAGTTGGCACAATGCCGAAGGCACTGCTCATTCACAGCTAAGATCCAGACTCAGTCTCCTGGGAACAGGCACATAAATTTCATTTTGTAACTCCAACTGTCAAAATTGCCCTCAGGTATGTAAGTGTTCTCTTTAGGAATATCATCAATTTTCAAATTGGTCTTCCTTTTGAAATGAGAATTGCATTCATAGCTTCTCCTTAAAAACAATCAAAACATAACTTGCTCACGCACATACCTGTTTTATACTATGTGCAATGAACCACACCATGAAGATTCTTGAACTCACTTGGACCCCAGTCACAAGCACAGATGTGCGAACTATTCCTTAAAAAGAGAAACATGTTATCTCTGTTCCACAATTCATGTTTTAAATAGTTACAGGAGAAACTAAAATAAAAAACTCACCAACTGCACAGTGGACTACCTGTAAATAAGAATAAGGTAGAGGTTACTGATGTGCAGCATGTTACTAGTTACACTATAAACATGGCCTTTTGATATTAACATAAACATAGGCTTAATTCTGAAGGGAAGTGGGTTTTGTCTCCAACTAACAGTCTTTAAAAGAAACACATGGCAGAGCCCTGGCAACTAATGGGCTCAGTATCTCAGCTGTCCAAATGCATGAAAGATATTTCTTTTCAAAACTAATTGCATTATTAGACATTTAGACACTTATAAAGCTTTTTTTTTCAACTAGTAAGCTTCCCTTCCATTACCTTATTCAAAGAAGAATTTTACAGGAGAGAATTTTACTATATTCAGCTGGTAACATAATTTTAATGGTTGTTTGAACTACAGAAGTTGTGGGCAGATTGAGGAAAAAAGTTAAAATGTAAATAGGCACTCTTTCCTGAGTCTGGGAGAGAACTGCAAGTACTCAATAAACCCAACAGCTTCACTCCATAGATGTATGTGAATCCAGTCTGGAAATAAGCAGAAGCAGGAAAGGCACAAAGGACAATGAGCCCAGCATAAGGAATAATAAGTAAGCTGTAATCTCTGGAGATGGTAGTGAAGTATCTCCTATGCTAGAGGGTTGACCTGCTGGCTGGAATGCCTTCAAAATTTTGCCTTTTTCATTAAAGACTCTGAAATCAAAGCAGTTCCCAGGCACTGTTTGATTTAAAGAAATATTAGAATTAAGTGTGAAAAAAATGTGCCCATTTGTTTCAAGTAATCACCTTGCCACCCCTTCATTAAATAATAACAAACCTTCATTAAATAATAAAGTTACAAGGACTTTTAATAATAATATAATGTTTTGATTTTAAATTCAGGATAATAATGTGGTTTGCCTATGATATGCAGCATCCGGTAAACCAAACTAATGTTTAAAATTTACCTCAAGCAAAGCAAATGTCTGGAAAAATTTAAGCGTCTTTTGAACGCTTCTGAATAAGCCTCTATGTGTTCCTTTCTGTATATAAAACCGCACCATGGCAATACCTAATACCAGCCACCTACAAAAGAAAGAGAATGGATACATTTCAAATTAGAATTCTAAAAATATCCATCCACTGTAAATAATTTAGTATTTTTCTTCACTTGTCAGCGTTCTTAGATCATCAGAAATATCTTTAGACATAAATGTTATGTTATGTAAACATTACACTCTTATCTCTTTACTTGGAAAAGGATGGGCAACCTTGCTACCTTCAGAGGATTAACTTGAATTGAGGAAACCTTCCCAAAACACCAGTCAATGAGACTTTTCACTAGCAGTGGCTACATATTTTGACTATTAAATACTCATGCACGAATTACTGTTATGTGAAAACACACAATGGACTTCACACTGAAGCCACTGCTTGGGTTGGAAGTTTGAATGAGTAAAGGACCAGAATCTGTCCACACTGGTTTGTATTTTTCATGGTCCCTCAACTCATTGACTTCAGGACTGACTAGTCATCTGAACACTTCTGTTTGTGATTGTCCAACTGAAGTTACCACTACAATTACATTTTTGAAAGTGTTGAGAAGCAATCTTTAAAAATCAGATCCCAAAATGCTGAAAGATGGGTGTTCTATTCCCTTGGCTTCCAGGGGCAGGTATTTTTAACTAGAACATCTGAGGGTGTTGGATAATTTTTTAATTTTTGGGGGGGGAATTTAACAATTATGCCAACTAATAACCCTTCTAATGTAAAAGGAGAGTAATAGTATATATAAAACTTATAAAACTTAATATAAAACTTACATTAAATGGAAATTGAGATTAAAGAAAAATAAACTTCTAAACTGTAGCGAGCTGATCCCCACCATCAGCCCAGACCCTGTACAATAACCCAAGGCATACACAGTTCCATCCATAAAATAAAGCCATATTTATATAATTAAGATTTTCAAAAGAGTGTAGTGTATGTTCATTAATCATAGAATGGTTTGGACTTTATAGGTCATCTACTTCCAACTACCCTGCCTTGGGCAGGGACACCTTCCCCTATACCAGGTTGCTCAGAGCCCCATCCAATTTGGCCTTGGACACTTCCAGGGATTGGGAAACCATAGGTTCTTTGGGAACCAGTTCCAGTGCCTCACCACCCCTAAATAAGAATTTATTCCTAATATATAATAGAAAACCTGCCTTCTTTCTGTTTAAAGCCATTCCCCCTTGTCCTATGACTACAGGCTCTTGTGAAAAGTCCTTCTCTAGCTTTATTGTGGGCTCCCTTTAGGTACCAAAAGGTCACAATAATGGCACTCCAGAGCCTTGTCTTTTCCAGACTGAACAACTTCAACTCTCTCAGCCCCTCAGAGCTACACCACATTCATAGAACATCATACTAGCAAAATTACTCAAAACTTCAGCTTTCAATCCACAAAGACTAAGGAAGCACAAAAATTCTTTAATACAGACATAGTCATAACCAAAGCTATGGATGGCTATTTTGAGGGGCAAAAATAAAACTAAAAAATCATAATAATTTTAGTTTAACTTCTTGTCTGATGATACTTGGAACAATTACTCAGTTCTTTCCTTCTCCACAGGCCACAGCAAGCATGTTGTACAGTAACAACAGCTCTGGCTAAGAAAGGGCCTAAGTGACAAAGCAGAGGGATCTGAGAAATACTCAGAGGCAGATTCAGAGAGCATATAAGCATTCAGAAAATACTTATATAAACATTTGGATAAATATTTAACTCATCTCCTGTTCTTATACTCCTCCCTGAGCATAAAGTATCGGCTAACAGTGTAAACAGGGTACGAGGAAATACTAATCTTTGGGTCAGATCCATTGTGCTGTAACAGCCGCGTGGATCGTGTCACTCCCTGCTCACCTCGGATGGCACCCACCTCAGTGGCAGCCCCTTGACAACTCTTACGCAAGGTGGCTACTGCTATGCAGGCACTTGGCATGGTCCATTCTAGCACTTCATGACAGCATTTCAAACTCACATAGTTAGTCAGGCTTCACCACATGGTAGGAATGATTGCCCTCCTTGATCCCTTCTACTTTAAGCCCATGAATCTGATCTGCCAGAGCTCCAAAATTTTCCCTCACAATCATTACTTAGATTTTGTAATGGACTTTAAATATAAGTGTATTTATTTCATGTTGTCTCCTTCCACTGTGGAAATGTGGAATTACTGGAATATCACTGGTAGTCCTCCACAGTAAAGCTGCCCTGTTTTATAGTGAAGTGTTTGACAAAAAGAGGGTGATGCTGAGTTTACATCTAGCTGGCAGCACGACTGGTGACAGCAACAGCTCTGTCCTGGGCCTAGACTGAGAAGTCATAATATATCTAATCTAACAAGGCATTTTTTGTACCTCATTCCATAACCAAAGTTTAGCAGAGAGAAGCACTGCAGAGAGAAGTAATTTTGAACTACACTGAGAAGCAAAGGACATAAATATGTTTTGCTTAAATAAATGTTTATGTGGACATGAATTTCTGTAGATGAATTTGTACTGAGTATTACAAATCACAAGGAAATGGAAAACATTTGCTATAATAAAGGCAGCATTTCCAGTTGGGTCTTCAGTGAGATTGAGCATTGATCTGCCATTTTAGTTCCTTAAATCTGTGTCAGAAAGAAAGATAAGCTGCAGGTTTTGTTTTTCATGATAGATGTTAACATGTATTAGTTATGCATTAGTTTGTTGAAACTCTAGAAACACTTTGCTGTATCGCACTGTCTGGACAACTGGAAAAATATGTTGTTCTAGCTATTTATTTATCCTGTGTAGTATCTCTGTTAAGTATTGCTCCATTTGTTCGGACAGCTCTGCCCTCCGGGGGCCGCAGTGGCCCTGCTCACCCAGACCAGGACTTAGGGACCTGGACCCGGACCGGACTGGCCGTGCTCTGCTCGCCCAGACCAGGGCTCAGGGACCCGGATTCGGCCGGGCTCTGTTCGCCCACGGGCGGACCCTGGGACGTGAAGCCTCCGGCGGCACCGAGAGGCGCGTTCTGGTCCCCATGCGGCGGCTGCGGCAGTGCCAGGGACGCGTCACCCCCGCCCGGCATTCCAGTGCCGGCTATACTTAACCCCGGCGGCGGGCGCCGGCGGCTGGCAGCGCTGCACCGTATTAGGCAATGCCCGGCAGGCACGGCCAGCTCCGCCGCCGGCGGCTGCCCCGCAGCGCGGCTCTCGCCCCGCAGCCCGCCGGCCCCGCTGCCCTGGCCGTGCCACTCTGCTCCGCCCCGCACTGCCGCCCGCGCCCGCTCACCCCGCGGTCATGGCGACGTTGTAGAAGATGAGCCAGGCCGTGGCCAAGGCGCCCAGCTTCCGCTTCTTGCCGTTCTCCTTCTCCTCCGCCGCGCCGTTGCCGGCTCCGTCCTCCTCGCTGGACGCCATGGCTCCGGCCGGCAGCGCTCGGCGGGAGGAGGGGCTCCCTCCGCGGCGGGGCTGCGGCCGCTGACAGCCGCGCCGCGCTGTCTCTCACCCCATCTGTCTTCCCCGAGGCTGCGGCCGCCGCCAGCTGCTCACATGGCCCTGCGCGCCCCTCCCTCCGCCCCGCGGGGCTCCCGGGGCAGCCGGGCCCGGCGGGGGCGGGCGAGCCCCATCGGGAGGGAGGTCCTTGCGGTGGTCCCTGCCCCTGACCGCCAGGCTGCAGCAGCGGGCACGGCCCGCACCAGCAGAAGTGACAGAAAATAGCCCAGTTCTTGGAAACATGGAAATGTGTGTCTGAGGTTGAACATCTGGGAGTCTGGTCAGAGACTGAGTGGTGGGAATATGCCCAGGGCCGCATTTCACAGGCCAAGCAGCCACCTGCCAGGGTGACCTCGGGGAGAGAACATCTCCCACTCTGGTAGGTTTTCATAAATACCATTCTCAGTAAATGAGGAACACTAAGACCCACACCTGAGAAGGGGGAAATTTCTTCCAAGGGCGTGAAGAGCACCCCGCTGGCAGACCGAAGGATGACATTTGAATATGCACAATGTCTTGTAACTCTGCGCTCTGCAAACACGCACAAAGAAGCGAAGCCAGCACAGAAAGTATTGCTGGTGCTGGCTCTGGAAGGGGGGACAGCCTCAGCCTGAGCGAAGCTGATGTGACAAAAGTGTGGGTTGCACCTGCTAACCTGGCACCTGCAGTCTGTGCTATGGCCTGGGGATGCCGTTGGGCTACTTGGGCAGCACTTGTGTAGCCACAAACCCTTCACACAGCCAAGCACAGTGACCATGACCAACCCAAACATCTGGAACACATGCATATACAGACAGAAGAATTTCAAAACTGGGTCAGGATATCTTTGAAATTCTACTTTTTCAATCCTGAAGAATTTCAAGAGTCCAAGTTCTCTACTTGAGGACAGGGTAGGTCATTTCAATGTTGAAAAAACGTAGATGGTCTCAGTTTGAGGGCCTTCATAAAATATAAGCAGATGTGCCATACAAAAACTAAGTCTTCCCTTCTCACCAAAGTACATAAGCAGCCTCAAAATACAAACCCACTGGCAACAGCAAATACATGAGTGTGCAAAATGAGTAGCTGGCAAAATAGCACATTGTATATGCAAGTAGGATTACAGTAGGTACCAATATTATACGATTGTTCTTCCTATCTGTCCCTATAGCAACATACAGAGGTGCTTTTTGTGCTCAAGTCATAAATATAACCCAGTTTGAGAAACCTGTAGCTGAAAAATTCAGACAAATTAATTTACACACAGCTTTGAATCACCTAACTAGCAATTTTTTGCCAATATGGGATAATCTGAGCCTACATTGAATTGCATTGTAACAGTTATAAATTGGTTGAAACTGTAGCTTTCCAAAATATTTCCCATATTTACTATTTTAATTCTGGATATTCCTGCTATCTTACTTACTCATTTTCTATGCTCAAATTCACTTCTCTCTTTAAATCTTTCTAATTCTTGGCTTTGAGAACACAGTGTTGAAATGGGCATCACAAATTAACCATGTACTATGAGTAAAGTGGTTTTTGTCTCATTTCATTTTGTCAATTTATGACTTCATTAACTGAAGACTTTCTCATATTGAATTATGATACATGAAGACAGGTGTGACCTAATCCCAATTTTTAATATTAGTTTTTATTTTTTACTCCTTTTAGCTGTATTTTGCCATTTTTCTCTTGAGATTTTTCCACAGCAGATTTGAGGGAACAAATCCTATTTGCTTTCTGAAGCAAACATTTTTAAATCCCTCCTTGCATGTCTTCCATGCTTTTACACAGAATTTTTTGAAATACGATAAGCAATGTGGGATGCTTTGTCATTTGAATTCTGTATTACTTTCCTTCCCCTATTAGTTTGCTCAAATTTATTAATTTTGGATGCACATACTATCTGTAATGATGACCAGGTTTGTCTTCAGCTGATTTAGTCAATTAAGAACTTACTAGTTAGCACAAGTATCTCAATGTTTTTGCTCTGTGGTTGCTATTATGAGTTTACAATTTCTCTTGCTATCACACTATTCATTCACTCTATCAGAATTTTCTGAATATCCCCCAAATCCTTTTGTATTTGTATAAACTAAACATTTAAAGTTTTGCCATTCCACATTTATTTATGTTTCCTGACCATTTATTAATGCATTAAGCACAAAACTTACTGCAGAATATTCATAAACACCCCACTGCTTTAATTTTGCTATAATAAACTTGCTCTTTTTTTCCATTTCCCATGTTTTGATCCATGGAGATATGTTGTTCCTTAAGCTGTAACTACTTCATATCCTTGGTAGTTCCTGTGTGATAATCTTTCAGCAGCATTTTCAAAATATGTTTGTTGTGCTTATACTATTTTTTTGTTAAAAATAAACAACTTAAATTCTGCTTGTCCTTCTGCCCTGTCTTCACTTAATGTTTGCAACACACTGAAAGAACATGTTTAGACACAGACTTACCCACAGTACTTGCACTGTTTTAGGTTTATGGTATGTAGTAATCAGTGAGGTATTCAAGTATAAATGCAAATAAACAGAGTTTAGCTATGTCTAAACTGAACAACACAGTATCTGCATGTGTACATCTATTATTTTATGTACTACTCTTGGAATTTGACAGAAAATGCTTTCAAAAGATGTTGTGTAGAATGGATTGCATAAATCTTGTGGGAAGAACTAGAAGATCTGCTTGTATTTGGCACATCTGAAGGAGCTGGAGTTGTGCACTGCTACTGCAAAATAAATGATTCATATTAAGCCTCTGACTTTGCAGCTCAGTAGTCAGCAAAGGAAAACAAGTGCCAATAAGATAGGCTAAAGTGGAAATTTATATTTCTATTACAAAAATACAAAAATTCTGGTGTGAATATTTAGAAGGCTTTGTATGAAAACTATTGATTCTATGTATCTGAAAACCACTGGTATAGTTAATGTTTTGAAAAGCAGCAGGCTGAGATGCCCTTGTGTATTGTTCTATTTAATCCTCTTCAGCAACAAAACTGTAGCACAAACTGCAACTTTAAGGAACAAACACATGTTAAAGGGAGGTGACTATCCTGCTCGATTGAGTTTCATTTATCTGAGTTTTTGTTTTATCCAAACTCAATGTACTTTTTGCTATAATAGATTAATTGAACTCTGTAAGACAATTATATTCTTTATGAGATATTTTACACTGTAGCACTGTTTAACTATCCTAATGTTTTGTTCAATTGCTAAGCTTGGATAGATTCATGTATAGACCAGTCTCGCTGACTGTGATCTGTGCAGTTGGCACCTTTGCACGCTGGAGACTGGCTGTATCAAGAACTTAACACTACTCTAATGTTCTAATTGTATAGATGTATAAAATGTTCAAAACTTAAATTAGTACCATTAATGTCAATGGTACTTTTCATGTGAGTTAAATAAAATACATGTTAAAAATTAACTGCTAGCATAAGTATATTCTTAAACTCCATTCCCTATATTATGCAATAAAATTAATATTTTTCTTAAATAAAGAAGCTTTGCTACCTTTCCAACATATATCAGGAAAATTTTTCACAGGGTTTCACAAAACACACTTCAATAATTCTAAAAATACCTTCCAATTTTCTGTATATTTCAATGGTAGCTTGCTTGTGTGAGCACTACAATCTCTACAGAACAGACTGCTTACATTATTAGTTTCAGAGCACACACAATCTAAGCTTGTTATTTAGTTTTATTTCAAGGACTTGAGTCGAAAAGGGCTCTTTATCAAGGGAACGGTGTTCTAATCTAATGCCCATTATGGTCAGTAGAAGCACTTCTATTTCCTTCTTCAAAGAGTGATGGAGAACAAAAAAGATTAATTTTAACCTCATCATTGGTTGAAAACCGGTCTGAGTTATCAGTAAGAAAAAGTGACCATATTGGGTGTAGTCAGTTTAGCCACACTGAGAACAGGTGTTGGTGCCAAAAAAAGCACGAGGACAAGTGGTTCCCTACGGCAGTGGCAGGAGGCTGGCACAGAGTGATGCTCTGGCCAGGAAAGTCCAGGCACCCAGAGATCCCAGCAGTCAGCAGCTTCCAAATTATCTGCCTTATATATCACAATACATCACTATAAGCTTACAAAAGCAAATACTATAAACATGTTTCTGTGTTTGACTTCAGTGGACTTGTTATCCAAAATCATTTAACAACTCTGCAGTGTAAACATACGAACTATTACTTCATGTGAGTTGGTTTGCAAGTACTGCTTTGAATTCAGAGAGACTAAGGAATATATAAACCCTCATTTTTGGCATTTATGTGGAAATATTAACTAGAAAGTTGCACATCACAATTTTTAATGTGGCCAGGGCAAAATGAATTGTGTTAAAAAATTGATTATGAGAATACTTGCCTAGTTCTAAGATTACATGGATTTGAAGGAACTCCAGTTATATTGTTCATATAATCCTACTTGCATGTTTCATGAATATTAGGGTAAAAAGGGACAATTAAATAATTTTAGCCTGACTTCTTATATAACAGATGACACCAGACTAACTGTATTGGTATGTTTCACATACTCTCTTTATATGAGGGAATAGGTAAGAAGACCACAAGCCATGCTATTTGGACACCTGCAAAATATTAGGACATGTACAGTAAGATTACAGATGGGAAGTAAATCACTGTAGTCCAGTATTTAGAACATTTACATGTGCCCTGTTACTGGGATAAATTTTGCCTTAGTCATATCATTGTATTGTTATGCATTACAGCATCTTGTATGCCATCCAAAACATCTTCTACTTGCCCAATCAAAGAGAAAAGCTGTGATTAAATGGACTGCTGGCACTTTCTATATTCTGAACCTTTCTCTTTTCCTTTGATTATAATTTCTCCTCAGCTTTCAGTTCCCAAAGCAACGTACACTGTGGACTATAATGAAAATGCAGTTAAAATAAAGGTCAGTGGTTGTAATGAGACAACCATTGTTCTTCATATCTGTCCCTTTACTAAGTGTACTAGACTGAGTTTTTCCTGGCATTATACACCTTATCTTTACAATGCAGCAGCTATAAAACTAGTATGTGCTAAAATAAATGAGCATGACAAATAAAATACTCCTCCAGTAAACTGGAATTTCAATGGACCTCCATGGCCACAAAGTTTTTGCCTTCCTCTAAGAAAACTCTTACCTAATACAGATATATGTCAGTCAAGTTATTCTAAAAAAATATTAGAACTTCCCTAGCAGATTGTCATTTGCAAGTTGCTGTTCCTAAGTATCCTTTCCTAGAAAAAGGCTACAGGGAAATTAATCATTGGATATCATCATATTCTTTTTATGGATGAACTCTTGTCATAAGTTAAAAAATGAGTAATAAATTATATAAACAAACAATATCAATAAAACACTTACATAAGCAAATTTAGATGTCACATCTTTAAAATCCAGGAAGTAAGTTCCACTGAAAATTAACTGAATACATGCCATTATGAGACCCCATCCAGAGTACTGCATTCAGCTCTGGGGCCCCCAGCATAAGGACATGGACCTGTTCGAATAAGTGCAGAGGAGGCCACAAAGATGATCAGAGGGCTGGAGCACCTCTGCTATGGAGACAGGCTAGAAGAGTTTGGATTGTTTAGCCTGGAGAAGAGAAGGGTCCAGGGAGAACTCATTTCAGCCTTCTGGTGTCTGAAAGGGACCTCCAATAAAGCTGGAGAGGGATTTTTTACAAGAGCATTGTAAAGGCATAGAGGAAAGACAAGGGTAACAGCTTTAAACTGAGAGGGTAGATTTGGATGAGATATTAGGAAGAAATTCTTTACTGAGAGGGTGGTGAGGCACTTGAACAGGTTGCCCAGAGAAGCTGGGAATGCCTAATCCCTGAACGTGTTCAAGACCAGGTTAGATGAGGCTCAGAGCAACCTGGTCTGATGGAAGGTGTCCCAGCCCATGACAGGGGAGTCAGAACTAGATGATCTCAAAGTCTCTTCCAACCCAAACCATTCTATGGTCCTGTGATCACTTCACCGTATTTGAGCATGAGTACTATACAAAAAAGTGTGCAAAGAAAGAACAAATCTCCATACCAGCCACTAAGACTGTTTACTTTAGACAAAAATAGCACTTATTTTTCAAAAACACCCTACTTAAAGCTTGCTATAAGGCTTTCTAAAGACAAGCCCTGTGTCAGAGAACCGCCCCGTAGATAAGCTCCTCCGTGAAATCAATAGTCACTGTTGCAGAGACTGTTTTTGGAATGAGGTCTGAAATAGAGCAGATGAATTATCCCCTGGACATGCCTGTTTTTCCTGACCTAGTCTGCTGAAATACTGTCCCCAGCTGTGCCTTCCCACCTCTTCACTTGCCTGATCTAATTCCAAGGTGAGTCAGAGGCGTGACATGATCCAACAGGGAATTTTCTGCAGTGAGGTAGTTTTCAGCTGGATCAGCTGATTGTGCAGCTACAAATGAAATGGATCAAATTCCAAATCTAATATGAGATATGTGGTGGCAGCACATACTTGTGGGCACAGGGAGTGCAGTGTTCCTACATTCTCTATCAGCTGTAGACATCCTGAAATTAGATGCAATGTGAGACTGTACCTTTGAACTAGACTCCTTACTTTTAGATAGCTAACTTGGGCAGCAGGAGGAAATAATACAAACATTTTGAACTACATCCAATGAAGGAAGATTAACACACCTGTTTTTTAATAGCAGACTCATTATACTACTCACAGATAAGGTGGAAAAGATAGTTTCCATAGCCATTTGTGTCTGAGAGAGCAAGCCCCACACTTCAGAGAAAAGTGCTCTAACCACCACCCATTGCTGTGCTGTGGGAAAATACTAGAGCCATGAGACAGGGGAAAGATGAACATAGAATATACTATGGAGTTTTCAAAGGACTCTTGTACTTCACACTGTGTCCAGTAGTAAAAAAAAAAATTGTTACAGAATCAAAATATGAGCAATTACGACTGAGTCTTAAGATGCTCCCTGAATGTAGACTACCTTTTCAAAATGTTGAGTAGGGTGTTGGGAAGTTGGGTTGAATCCTTTCAGGCTGAAGACAGTCTAAAACACCAGTTCCCCACATCCTGTGTTTGCTCTTCCTGCAGGACTACTGCGTAAAAACTGCTTGTTTTGAAAGGATTCTTACAATTCCTTTGGAAACCCAACAGAATGAAGGGATGAAAAAGGAGGGGATAAAACAGGCTCAGAGAACATCTACCGTATGTCTTTTGCAAACATAATGGGAGATAATGGACAGTGAGCAGGTAAAGCATCCTCTGAGAATATCTAGATGTCATCAAATTGAGGCAGAATCCAAAGAAAACATGTAATTCCTTACAAGTAGTGAGTTCTAAGCAGTAAATCAATTCTGACCTGCACCAGCTGTTGAAAAGAGTTGTCGTGGATAGGTAAAAAAGCAGATCCCAGAAAAAAATTTTTAGTACAATAACGGAGTGCCTAATTATTGTAATTCCCTTTGGGAAGAAGCTTGGTGAGCAGCTTTCATTTGATTTGTCAGAAGTCTGCATACTATTGCATTTATTATTGAGCATGGTTAGTGCTATTGATTGCATCTACTGTTTCTGCCCTTCAAACAGTAGTAGTACCTTTTTCACTTCTTGCTTGTACTCTTGCGATGTGCCCTTATTGCTCTGTGTCTAACTCTTCCCTCAGGTGTATATACAAGCCCAGTTTTACTTAGTTTGCGATCCGACTAGTTCAGAATAATTGAACGCTACTAGGCCTTAAGGATAATGACTTTGAGTTTTCTGTGACAGCACGAATAGGCAGAACGTGACTTATCCTGAGTCAGGTTGTTAATGTGGGGCACACCCCATCAAAGCCAGCAACATACTCTTAGGAAGTGGAGCAGCAAGATAGGACTGGGCAGCCAAAGGTCATGGGATACTCCAGGCCCTGTGACCACCCCGCAGTGACTGATCTCCCAGGGATGTACTCACAGAGAAGTGGCCATGTTTCCATGCTGTGCTGTGAAATGCTGTGGAAGCTGCCAGCCTGAACCTTTGCTGTCAGGCTACTCACAAACACGGTGGCGTTAACAATGGAAGTATTCAAGTCAGCCCAACACGTAAGGAAGCTCCAAAAATTTTCGATAGGGAGCACACGTGTCTGGACACAAACCCGACTCGGCTCCTAACCTGGGAGGCACGAAAGAGCTCCACAGATTTAAACAGTATAAATCTCCGCCTAGGGCCTAGGTGCCGGCCCTAAGATGCCTGGCCTGGGGTGGGATGGCAGGGCAGGCTGGGGCTGGGGCTGGGGCTGGGGCTGGGGCTGGGGCTGGGGCTGGGGCTGGGCCTGGGTCCACCCCAGGGCTCGGGTGAGCAGCATGAGCAGGGGCTGTGGAGGCTTCACCCCTGAGCCCTGCTGAGGGCTGGCTGGGCCTCTGGGGGCTGTGCAGGTGTGTGTGGCTGCCGGTGCATCCTGAAAGAGAATTATTCATGGCAGGCTTGTAGTGCCTATGCATGATGTGGTTTCCTGGGGTTTATGAGCTGTAGCTCGGGCATAAACCACACTCATGTTGCAGTGATGTCTCTTTGTGCTCTGAGGAAGGGCGGGCTGCTGCAGGGAATCTGTGCCCGGGAGTGCTGTACCCACAGCAGCTCCCACACACCCAGAGTTGGGCTGAGCTATTTATGGAGNGGGGCCGCCTCCTGGTAGGGCCGGCGGGGCCGCGGCCTGGGCGGTGACAGCGCGGGGGCCGCGCTGGCCTCGCGGGGCTGGGGGCGCACCCGGGGCCGGGCCGGGCCAAGTACCGCTCAGCACAGATAAACAAGTAGTGAGAAGGGTCCGCGCTGGAGTGTTGCTGAAAGGATGAACAGTATAAAGCACCATCTACAGTTGCTTCACAGACAGGCATGAGAAAATCATCAAAGCGTTTTGTATTTAGTGCTTTAAAGTGGATTCCTGTGGGAGATTTATTTTTCCATCTCAAGTGAAACGACGTGCTGTGATCAGGTGTCGCCCCCACCTTGCTTCTTCCAAGGCCAGACTAGATGGACAAAAAATGGCTAGCTTTTACTTGACAAAATTTTTGTCCAAACGGAAGATAAAATGATGTATGGAGAGTTAAAAATTAGCTTTGTATGTCTGATTTGTGATTGTGTAATATGGTTTGTCTTCAACCTGCTGTTGACATCTGTTTTACTTCGAGGATAAAAGTTTTGTCTAGGCAATCACAATATAAAGGGACTCTTGCTTGTAGGTAGCCGAGTGTCGCGGTTTGTCCCCCCTACCCCTCCGCTCCATTATTTTCGTACAGCAGCTTCACACTCTGTAAGTTTCTTGCAACCAATTTCTTTGTAACTTTCAGCTACAGATACTGTTTCTTTCTTAATGTTTATCCAACTTTAGAAGTCTAGGGTCCGATTTACTTCTTCCAGCTCTTCAAAAAAACCCAAACAACACTGTTTGAAAAGTATGTATCATTTCAGGGGAAAGGATTAGTTCATAAACAAAGTAGCGTGACATGAATTCTGTATCTATGTTATCAGAAATTTTTAGTCTTGCATCTTAATAGGGCGCAGCTTGCTTTCTTCATTTTGAACTATTAAGAACACTTTTAGCGTGAAGACTGCACTTCAATTAATGATTTTGCTCGTGGCAAGATTGACTGACTTATTTTGGAAAGCAGTAAACACTTTTTCTTAATTGTTTTGCTGTCTTCTAATGTAATTTAGCAGCTGAAAGTGAGGAAGACATGGTACTGGCTGCCAGTTTTCCATGAACCATTAGAGGATTGAAACATTGGTAATATTATCTGTGAGAATTATTTGAACTAATAAGATTAAAAAGTGATAGGCTCAGGTTCTGACAGGTGTTCACTTTTTTACTCCCTAAGGCTGCTGGTTGGCCGGGAAGCTCAGGCTGCTTGAATGGGTTTCACTAGAGCTCAGTCCAATGGATGTGCTCATCAGCACTGAGAGTGTCACAACGCAGGACAGTAGTACCTGGCAGTTACTTCAGTGCTTTATTTGATGTTTTCTACATGCAGAAGGATGCCAACACCTTATCTACTGTGCTTGCCTGATACGACCACCAGTAAATAGTTTTCAAAAGCATTATACTGTGTACTGTCTGAGGAGAGGGAAATAACCACTCAATCCCAAATTGTTCTTGGAAAAGCAAATAGTGGGCAATAGGGTAATTTTCACTGATAAACACAACTTCTTTATTTTGACCCCTTTCATGGTGTCCCGAGGGAGACCAAAGGAGCAGCAGGCTGTTCGGTTGGTGACAGCCTTGTTTCAGGAGCCTGCTGCCTTTATCCATCATTTAACTGGATTTATGCCAGGGAGATGGGAATGGTGAAGTCTTCTGGAAAGTGTCCCTGAGCACTTCTTCTCTGAGGCCTCTTGGGAATGTGCAATTATCTGGATGAATTTTTTGGCAGGCTTCATAAGATAATATCAGCTGTAGAGTAAACTCTCGTGTTCTCAGGAAACTTCCAAAAGTTGTCAAGCCGCAGTGTTATTTTTCAATTCTTTTCTCAGAGTGAAAATTGAGTGCTCTGCTTTTTTTCTGTCCAGCAAGAAAGTTTTCTTTTAAAAATCAGATTCCTGAAGCAGAAAGGCAGTCAGAAGCTATTCTTAATTTCATATGAATTTGGACATCAGTGTAGTTAATAGTATTGCTGTGATAACTGAGCATTCTTGTCTACTGGACAGCTGATCAGTATTGTGGAATAGTTGGAAATTACTTTGAACCATTTAGGATAATGGATTGCAGAGAACATGTCTGGAGCTAAATTGTTCTCTTTTGTTTTGAGGACCATAAGTATCACTTAATTTCAGGAGAAATTTTTCAGTTTGTCTGGCCAGTTAGCAGCATTTGGCTAGTCCTCATAGCAAGCTGCTGCAGGGGAACCTGATCATCCATAATAGCTTACCATGTAGAGTCAACTTTATACAGAGATTTTGAGGGGTGCACCTCTTTTTTTTTTTTTAGGTGGGGTTGGCAAAAGAATGTTGTTTAAGACTGCTATTAAATTAATAATATGCTTTAAGCTGCCCAGATATTGTGGTAAAACCATTGTCATCCTCAAGGAGTGCAAATCTCTGGATGAAGCCCAAGTAATTTTCATTTTCTGAACTTCTTTTTGCTGTCTTTAGGAATATTTCAACAGAAAGGGATTAGTGGTGACACAATTGGTGTGTGTTTTCACAGTCAAGTCAGGGAACCTAATATTGAAATTTCATAAAAGAAAAGATCTTCAAGACATTGGGCCTGCTGAGAATATAATTAAGAAACTCTAGTCCTCCCTTTAAGGGGTTAGAGTTAATGGTGTTCTTATTAGGTGCACGGGTCGTCTGTTTCTGCCATATTTCACAACTTAATCATAAAATTACTCCCAGAGAGTTGTTCCTGAGAAATGCAGATTTATCTGTAAGTGATGTGGGCAAAATGATGGTGAAAAGTGCTTTAAGAACCAAAAGATTGTCTACTAATCTGCATGATAGCCTAATTAGTAATATGGCAGTGCTTAAGCTAGGTTTGGTAAAGAATTTACTGCTACAGTAATTCTGAAGTGTCATTTAGATGTTATCTCAAGAATAAAATCTGTAACTCTCGACTTAATGTACTGTGTGTACTGTATTCTAACTTGATGCCAAGCACTGTAAACCTAATTTACATTGTAAGAAGAGAACTGGAGGAACTTTTTATTCCCTGCTGTAAGCTTATTATTTCTGAAGTTTTATAAGCTGCAATAAATGCAGGTTCTGATGTGAGTTGTCATAAAAAGCATGCATGATCTTAAGAGGAGGTGTTTAATAAACACGTGGATTTTTGCATGATTTTTCTTCTCCCTTACACACAGTAAAGGATGAAAATATGTGCATTTGCTTTTGATGTTAGTCTCATTCTCAGGGTAATGGTTTGAGGCACTGCAGGAGTGAGAAGAAATTCAGGCTTTCTATTTATAGTAATAGGAAATTAAGTGGGAAGTTTAGTTATGTAGTGGAACTGTCACCCTGATGTGACTTGCAATCATTTTTCTCATGTTTTATTAACTATAGCAGTTGTTGATGATTTTATGCTTACAATTCTTCAGAAATTTAATAATATGCATGAATTCCATATGACTGTACATATGACCAGCCTATAGTTTGATGTAATTAGAATGTAAGAAATGGTTTGACCATGATTCCCATGGTGCAATTTCTTGAAATAAAATCCTCTTGCTATTTAAGGTCATTATTCTTTAGATTTCTCCCTTTGGTTAGTCAACGTCTTCAAAACAATCCAATTACTTGTCTCTGAGCTGGAGAGGCCTCTGTTAGGCCACGTTTGCCAAAAGGAGTGAAAATTGTTGCAGATGAGTTTCTTGACCCCGGACAATTATGGAGACTGCAGACTGTAAGTTAACATCTGGCTGCAAGGGGAGATGAATTTCAAGGATTGGTCCAGTTTGTCATGAGGTTGGCACATTTTTGCCCACTGCTTTTCTCAGCATTGTTTTAAGAAGGACATTAAAGGTGAGCTAACAGGGAGACTGAGTAGACAGTGTGTGTGGCAAAGGAGCTACAGCCACCTCTCTTTTGTTATTTTTAAATGTTTATGAAAAACGAGAACTTTTTACTTAAAGATACCTTTGGTGTATGTTCTCAGTGAAAAATGGCAATGCTGACAGGATAAAACTGAGTGGAATATCCCTTCTGTGTATCAACCAACAAAAAAATCTTTTTCCCTCCCAGTTGCCGTACTGAGTTCAGCTGGGCACTTTGAAGCCAACATAGTATGTTCCACAGTGAAAAACTGCACTGACCTGGTAATTCTCTTTCTTTCCTCCCAGGAAAGAGCTGTTACATTAAGTGCTTCTCCTTATTTCAACTGTGACAGTATGCATTATAATATCAAAATTCAAAAGAATCAAAGTAGATCTCCAACATGTAAAATCTGTTCCTCCGACTGATAAAAATAACTCTACATACCCAATGTGAAAAGTTAAGTCTTTTGCCCATCTTCTTTCTGAAATGCTGCTTCTACTGTGGCTTAGTCTGTGGGGCTTTGCAAAGAGACCCTGGCACCATTTATTTCTAGAACGTGCCTGTGGTGCACCTTATTTACAGACTGATTATCCTTCTCATGTATCTCTAATGTGCTCACCTTTCCACTATGTTATATTTCTGGGTGAAAGGTAGTCTGAATTCTGCAGATTTGTTGGAGTTTGCAGGAACGGTCTAAACATCCAAATTCTTTTTGCTTACTGTCCTCACTATTTCAGCATTGTCTTACCAAATCTTGAGTCCTTTTGTCTTCATTCTGCTCAGTTTACTGAGTTGAGCAACATTTGTTTTGGATAGATTGCCCATGCATGGTGAGATCCCACATGGTCTTCTGAAGGAGTGAGTCGAGGAGGCCTCATGGCAGCTCAGTCCCCACGTGCTTTGCCTTGGATCAGCTGGCAGTGCTTTCGTGGGACTCCTTCTGCAATTGCTCCCATCAGGAATCCTTAGGAATACTGTAAATGGGGGTACAGTCAAACTGCAGAAGTTAGTTAATAGCTTTGCCAACGTTAATTGTTCATGGAATTCTAGTTTCTCTTTATGGTGACATCACCTTTTAGAGGTTATTTTCAATCTTGTCCAAATGGAATCTGGTTGGATGTATTCTTCTTGTGCAGTTCTGAGCAAGTCAGTGAAATGTGGAGTAGTTAATATTCTGTTGGTGGCTTTGCTAGAATGGGCCAACAAATGCATTTGTTCATTTTATTTGACAAACAAAAGAACAAAATTTAGTGGCATTTAACTTCAGTGATGTGGAATGGTATGTAATCTAATTTCTCAGCAAGTGTCTGCAAAAAAAAGAAAAATTTGCAGTCAGTTTCATTCTTTAATTTGTTTTTAAACTATATTACTTTGAAATTTTAGTACTTGCAATTTTATAGAGAAGGAGAAATTATTTATAATTTAGCCTTGGGAAGAAAACAAGACTTTCAGTGGAAGGGAAGGCAAAGAAGGCTGAGAGGAGTGTTGAATTTTTTATTAATTCTGTGGTGTTTGGAATGTTATAACAGATTTGAGGATTTTTTTATCATGCTAGAAACTGCTTGTAATACAAGTCTGTGAGCTGAAGACTTTGGTTAGCAATTCTTTTGAAGACTTTCTGTAGCCATTCTTTTCTTTGTACCTTCAGTTACTGAGAACATCAATATTTCATGTTAGAGATGTCCAACTGCAAAAATAATATTATGTCCATGGATAGAGCAAGAGCAAATAATAATTAAGATGGTTAAAAAGCTTTAGTAGATTTTTCTGCCTGTTTTTACTTATGTTTGACTGCTTCAAATCTCAAATCATGTACATTTTAAGTGTTGGATTTGGGGGCATTTTGATATGAGTTTGTTATTTCTTGAAGTTCTAGGTAGTTTTAACATCTTTGAGGCTTTGTAGCAGAAAAATAGCTCACTTCTAAGATGGTATTTTTTCCAAAATAAACTTCAGTAAAAGCTAAAGCTTGGGGAGTTCAAATCTGCCAAGACCTCTCTCTGAAAATGATGTTAGCAATGGGCAGTCACTAAGTTTTCTGCTTTAAGAAATGCATCATGAGGTCCACTGCAGTATCTGTACATTGATGGGAGTATTTACTTGTGCAAATTTCTTGCTAATGTTAAAATGCAGAACTAAGGCAGTCAAGTGACTGGCACGTGTCTGCATGGAAAATTTGCAGCAATACTTATATTCCTCTTACCAGCACCTGAAGAGTCAACCACTAAGTCTGGCAGTAGATTGTTTTCAGCAATGTACTCCATTTCTTCTGTGTAACAGTGCTTTATAAACCTGATGAAAAGTTTCTTTAAGGACAGTTACGAATATTGTTATTTTTCCTTCTGAGGAAAGTGGTTTTTTTCTGTCCTAAAAAGATGAACTGCAGTTGTATTGTGAGTATAATATGGAACTTCGAATAGGATCACAGTGCAAATATTTTTGCATTGCTTATAATTTATAAATGATGCACAAAACCAAGGGAGGAAACAGAATTTCACTGGTACTCCCAGGCTCCAGTTTGTGTACATTTTAGGGAAATGGGGCCTCAACAAAATTAATGAACTTTACGACACAAAGAGAGGCAGGTTTATTCAGGTGTCCCAAAAGAGTCCATGCAAGAGCCACTTTTACCACAACCAAAGTATAACTAATTCTTCTCATGTATTTAGATCCTTGTGGCCTGGCTTCTCATCCATAGGTGTGACTGTCTTCTGGGTTTTAGGTACAGTATTTCAGTGAGAGTATATGGCTTTTGTAATGAGGAATGGTGTTTTCTTTAGAAGGCAGATGATACTGGTTTGTATAACTTTTATTCAGAGGTTTAATTGTAAAAAGAAAGAAGATAGAAAATATGTTTGGAAGAATGATTTCAGCATCTAAGTATTTTACTTGAAGGACATGATGTTCTACAACTTACTGAGAAACTTCAAAGATACAAACACAGCTAAGATTTTTGTCATAGGAGACACATTTTGCTTCAGAACACTTCCTTAATTATTTGTTCTATATGTGATTTATGACAATGCTTGTGTGGTTGGAGCACCAATTCTGACTCGGGAGTTATGAAGCTGAAAATTGTTGGTAGTTGAAAGATGTATTGGTAGGGAAGTACAACTAATGCTCACCTTATTCTTTTTTATGTTTTCCTAGACATCTGCTGTAGGTTTAATATATATATTAGATACTGAATGTTGGGCGAGATGGAATTGGTCTGGCTCAGTATGGTTATTGTTGTGAATACAGAAGTGTAAAGGGAGAGGCCTCCCGATCCCACACACTGGGGGGGATCCCACACAGCCTTGCAAAGGGGCTGAAAAATGTGATATATTGGTTTTGTGTGTCTTGTTTTAGGGATTAAAGAAATTATTGAAGTTATTCTTATATTGTGCAGGATCACTGTTGTTTTTGATCAAAGAACCCATAGATCCAAGTATTGTTTCCCTCTGAGGTGGGTAGTGCTTACCACTTAGTGTGTCTGTCTTTGTGGAATTACCAGTGAGAAAATAAAATTAAATAACTCCTAGAAAAATAAAGCCGAGAAATGAAGATGTGCAATGAAAAAAAAACCAAACAAGGAAAAAAGTCAGTTGAAAAAAATTTAAACTACTATTTTACTAACTACTCTTAATAATAATTAGTGTGAATAATAACTATTAACTACTACAGATTGATCTGATGCAACTCAAGAGTTTACAGTCATGCACTGGTTAAAATTACTATGTTAATTAGTAGGCCTTGCTTGTGCTCAGAAAACAATGCCTTGAATTGGTACAGCTTCATGGAAGAGAGCTGTGTCACGTAGTCCTGTTTTCCTTTGTGTTTGACATAGCATGAATAGCTTTTGAAGAATGTTGATTTCAGAAGCCAGTACTATCTTTTAAAGTTGTTTTTGTAAAGTTTGAAACGTTATCTGATCCTGTCTTAGCATTCCACTAAGTTGAATAAAATTTTGAATAAGTGAAGAGGTGGAGGGATAGGGTCTGAACTAAACCTTGGTGTTGTTATGGTACCATTCTTTTTGATTAGAGGTGGAAGATGAGAATTTCTTCTTTATCTTCTGTGTTCTGTGCTAATTTGTCCTGAGACTTTGAACACAAATGTCCGTTTTTCCTTCCCCCTCAGAGTCCATTTCAGTACTAAGACAGAGTGTGCTAGTGACATGTCAGCTGTACCTGAAAGCTGGGAGTGAGTGTAGCAGCTGTTGGGCGGGGTAGGCAAAAAATGAATGCACATAAACTTTCTTTCAGCTGTGAATATATTAGGAGAGAGAGTATTCATGGATTTTAAATGACAACGGTGTAAGTCATTTAACTTAAGTAGCTTAAAGTCATAGTTTTGTCTTCAAAATGCATCAAACGAATTTTGCTAAAGCGTCTTTGTTCTTGTTCCCAGAGTGGTGAAAGGTAATAGTCACTTGCTAATGCTGTGACAGAGATAGTGGCCTTTTTTGTCAACAGTCAGTGTCACTGTGCTGATAACATTCTCAGTATGCCCTTAACTTTTAATGGCCCTCGTGTGTGACACAATGTCACTAAAGGCAATTTTTTTTTGTCATGTCTTACCATAAATTTTATTATGCAAGGGATTTAATGGATGATTGTTACTACAGGAGACAGAAGGCATACAATGAAACTGAGTTTCAGGCTTAAATTTAGTAATAAACTAGTGATTGGTGGAGGAAATGCCCTGACTACCAAGGGGGAAGGCATTGCAATCAAATGGCAGTTTTTATATAGGACTGACTTCAACTGCCAAGAAGGAATGTAGCCATGGCAGAAAAATTGTTAATTGTATTCATGGATAAATTTGCAAAATATTCTTATTGAGATTGAAAATAAAGGCTGTAATGGATGTGGTTGATATGAATCAGGGATTTCATCAATCACCATCTTACTTGTAGTTTTAGCCCAAGTATTAAAATTAGCATAAAAAGCACAGTTTGATGTTATCTTAAAAAACTGTGTGCTTTAGTTTACTTCTTGGTTTGTAGAAGACATGAGTGATTGGCATGTTATTTCTCTCTGATGACACTGTGAGGAAAGAGGGATCAGTTGTTGTCAGAAATACAGACAACTGTCTGTTATGTAGAATAATTGAAAAGATCGATGTTTCAGTTCCACTGAATTGCCCAACTCTGCCCAGCATTGGGGGATGTGCGAACTCAAGTGCAGCGTCAGACACGAGTAACCAATGTGGGTTTGTGAGGCTCCACGTGTGAGCTCTGAGCATGGTGGAACTTGGGGCTGTCGAGGGCACTTTGACTGGGGCTGGTCCAGCTCCAGTGGAACTGGCAGTGAACCTAAACAGTAGAATCCTGAAAGTAACCTGCCTCCATGCAGTCTGTTCTGTGTGTCTCTGGACTGTGCTTAGCAGCTGCTTTCAGTTTGGGGAGTGCAGTGTAGCCAGCTCAGACTCTGTGTTTTGTAAGAGCAGTTCTGGTGCTTCAGAGTTGAGGCTGGCTTTGGTAGCAGTACAGCTGCTCTAGGCTTATTTCAGAGGCTGCCTTGGCCTGTGGTGGCTCTGTGCAAGGCATTCAGTTCAGGGGTCTTTACCTGAAAATCAAGAATTTCTCTGATGGTTAGCTTGGCGAGTCATAAACATGATTTGGAACAATAGCAGACTGAAAGAAAGATAAAGTAGTTGGTTGATCAGCTGGTATGTCTTAGTGCTAGGTGTTAGTATGGTGCCTACCCATAATTTTTCATATTTCTGGTGATTATGACTGCTTTTTGAAATCAAAGGAATTTTCTGTTTGAGTTTAGACAGAAGAGGCAGTGAGTGCTCTGTTACTTTGTCTGAGAGAACATATAGAACTTTAACTAGCTTCCATTTAGGATTTCACTGTAGTGTTTTCCTTGCATCAGGCACTACAACTGATGCTTTATCATTTCAGATGCCAGTGTTTAATTTTTCCTCAGAAATAGTTTGAGAGCAGATAACCACAGAGTTTTGCTTTTCTGCATTTTTGTTCCGTGTTAAAAAACTAATCAACTGTAACCTACTTCAATTTGTAGGACACAGAAACTCATTCATAAGAAAAGCCATTAACTTTGAGATGAATAATTCCTTATAAGTATGGAGATTAGATGTTTTGCTTTGTCTTTCTCTTTGCAATCTTGCAAGCGCTAATATAGATAATGAATCTTTCCTGACAGGTGAAATTTTATAGGAAATCTTTGGTTCTTTTCATAAAACAAAGTAGTCTGAGACATTCCATGAAGGATGGTACTTATTGCTGAGGTGTGTTTTGTGCTTTGTAGATTAAGATGTGAACAGTACATGAAGCAGGGATGGGAAACAAAGTTTGTGTACTATTCTGTGCCCACTCTTCTTCTATTTGATTACAAATGGAAATCTTTGTACATTCTCTTATGCTCTCCTGCCCTGATCTGATCTATCAGTATTTAGATAATCTTCTAGCTGCAGTGTAAGGCTCAGTTTCCTTTAACATATTTATTTATTGTTATTCTTGGTGTAACTAATCTTTTCTGGTGGAGAGATAGGGAGGGAGTCTCTATTTTTTTTTTTCTGACATGAAATCTATTTCTTCTCCAGCTACTCTCTCTGTCTTTACTCTTCAGCAGCTTCTATGAGATGAGCTTTGGTTTAGCAGTCCTTACAGCTGAAAAGCAACAGTGAAATATATCATCCAAAGCAGAGATGCGAATGGGGAGATAAAGTTCAGTGATTATTAACAAATTGTTAAATCCTCCTTATTGAGTTGTAATACATAGAATGGAAATGCAGGGCATAGCAGTTCAGTGACAGAGAAAGTGATAAACTCAGCTGTATCTGACTGCAGGGAACTAATGCTTTGGGTATTCGTATCCTATTAAACTTTATAGTTTCAAATGGAAAAAAAAATCTGTTGGTGGCTATACTACTTGTGTCATATTCTGGGTTCGTCTTTATTATGTGGGAAAACAACTCCAAAATATGTTTGCTTATTAATTGAAATGCAGGGCCACAAGTGAACATTCAAAAATTAAAAAGAATTAGGTATAATAGAGTTAATATATGAGTTTTATTAAATATAGGGATTTTTCATACATTTAGCAATATACAAAGGGGTAATATTTCAACATACTTGTTGACAATTTTGTTAAGGTTTTTTTTTTAATTTGTATTCTGATTTACTTATACTTTATTCATCAGAGAAAGCAACGAGTGAGATGAACACTGCAGAAGACTGGGGCCTCATCTTAGACATCTGTGATAAAGTTGGACAGTCACGCACAGGGTAAGTGACTTAAGAATTTCCTCCCCAAACTTTCCACATACTCAGGTGAGGAATAAAATTTTTATTGTCTTTTATAGACTTTTGCAACAGCTCAATTTAATTTAAATTTATAACAAGTAAAAGGAAAATACATGTGGTTTCTGCTGAAATATTTTTCAATTCTTCCTTTGGAGATACTTAGTGTTCTGTTAAAATCAGGACTCGTGTGCAGCAGCTTTTCACTGATGTAACGGCATAAATAAACTGATACATTTTAGCAGTATCACCGCTAAACCCGGAGACTTCATGTGGGATTTTTCTTATAGAATCATAATCTATGTTGGAAGTGACCTCCAGAGGTCATCTAGTCCACCCCCCCAGCTTCAAACAGGTCTAATTAGATCAGGTTGCTCAGGACCGTGTCCAGTCTTGAATGCCTTCAAGGTCAGAGGTTTCACAACTTCTGTGGGGAACATGTTTCAGTATTTAACTGCTACTACTTACTAAGTAAGTAAATAAAAAATTAATTCTGCAATTTGATTACAATTTTCCCTGTTCCAACGTACCTGTTGCATCTTGTCTTATGACTGTGCAGCTCTGAGAAAGAGTCTGGCTGCATCTTCTGTGTATTCTCTGATTAATTGGTTGTAGAAAGCAATAAGGTCCACTTTTTGTCTGCCCTTCTCAAAACTGAAAGCAGCTCTCCCATCTCTCCTTGTGTGTGACCCTCCCTGACCATCCTGTCACACATCCATTGGACTTACTGGCAGTGCATCCCTTGCATGGGGAGCCCCAAAATGGACAAAATGCTCCAGATACAATCTTAAAAGTACAGAATAGAGGGAAAGGATCACTTTCTTCGTCCTGTTGACTGCACTGACTGCTAGTTTGACCCAGGATGTGGTTGGTTGTCTTTGTTGCCAGGCTGCACTTGCTGACTCCTGCCACTGAATAGGGCATGCAGATCCTTTCCAGCTTTTCAGGTGGTCAGGTCCTGGCCTTTGCTGGAACAGACCATCCAAAATGCAACACCTTACACTTGTTCTTGCTGAACTTGAAGTTCCAGTCTGTCCATTTCTCCAGCCTGTCCAGGTCCCTCGGAATATTAGCCCTGCCCTCCAGTATATTGCTTGTTCCCCTTTGATTTACTGTGATCAGTAAGTTGCTGAGAGCAATGTTGGTCCCAGCAGAAATCCCTGAAGGATCCTGCCAGGTACTGCCTGCTAGGTGCTGCCTGCTAGCTGGAATTTGCACCATGGGTGACAACTCTTTGAGCTTAAGGGTCCAGTTTTATTTTCCACAGGGCTATTATACAGCCCATATTTCACTAGTTGTGTGACAAGGAGACTATAAGGTCTTCAACTGTGTGTCAAAACTTTGCTGAAATCAGGCTATAACCATCTGCTGCCCTTCCATTGTCCTCGCCACCAGACCACCAACGTCTTTGTCACAGGAAACAGCAAGGTTTTATGTTTCTTCCCCTTGTTTTCAGAAGCTGTTCTCTGTCACTAGGGCTTCGATAAATTTACATCTTGAAAATGTGATATTAAATTAAACACATCCTAATATGGGCCACTAATGTTTCCATTATTGATTCTTTGCTGACCTCTTTCATAGAATTTATACATGAACTTGCTTTTTGGACAGGAAAAATTAAAGTGTAATTTGAGCAACTAAAAATACAGTTTAAAGATGTTATTTCAGTGTATCTGTAGGTTTTATCAGTGTAGTATTAGGCTTTGGAAATGTTTTAAATACAACTTCTCAAAGCATTGCCTGTAACAATTCAGGTAAGGAACAGACTGAAAAAGAAAGTTCTGCCATTATGGGTGTTTAGTGAAAGGCTTCTCTGAGAGTGACTTGGATTGCCTTGTAAAACTCCAGGAAACAGTATGAGATGCCAGACGGCAAATTCCCACCCGAGACTTTTGTTCCAAAGGCTGGGTTTGCAAATAAGCTTATTCCTTGGGATTAGAGATGATCTTATAAATAGCATGGCATATTGAGACTTCTGTGCTGTCGTATATAACTGTGGTTAAGGTAACAGCTGGTGAGTTGTTAATGTTTCATATTAGTCTGTGTGTGTAAAACTGCATTTCTGTTCCTTGCGCATGTTGATGCTGAACCTGTAATAGTAACTATACAATTGAAGGCTTCAGTATTCTATGTAATTGCTGAAAGTTTTCCACAGATGAGATTTAGCCTCACAGCAACATAGCCTGAACAGTGCTCGAATGTGTGTACCTGCAAGAGATGGCAGTAAGACAAAGCTAGAGATCTCCTGGTAAATCCCTGCAGCTAAATCCCTGTTATGCTTTGTGGGGTTTGTTTGTGGGGTTTGTTTGTATTGGGTTTGATTTCTTTTTAAAAAATAAAACTGTTTTTAAAATAAATGTGGGACTCTAACCTTTGTAATATTTGCCCTGCTTGTAATAGGCTGCCGGCTGACTTGTTGCCTAAATTCGGATTCTATTAAAACTTGCTGTAATAGTTGGCTTTCTTTGTTTTGATGGATTGTGTCATGTCATAGCAAGGTAAAGCACGACAGTGTTCCCCATTAAGAAGTTTAAATGGGATATGCTCAGCTATTTGAAATTCTCCTGCAGTTTAAGTTGCTCTGACAAGGATGCTAGTCTTCTTAACTGGGATTGGCTTTAATCTTTTAACCAATTCTGCTCCAGTACGAGCTGTCTATTACTGTTCTTGGCAGAAGTTTAAATTACAAAATCTCGTTTTTATGGGTTTTCTTTGTACCAGTCTGTAAGCTCCATTGCATGCCTGCAGCCTTCTGGATGTGGATGTCTTACAGGCAAAGCCACAGTAGCCTAGAAGGACTGTTACTCATTAGGCAGCACTTTTTGTCCCATGGTGCTGTATGGCACATTGCCTCATGTAGGTCTGCCAACTTGTTTGTATTCAGATTAATTGTTGGAAACCTGTTATGCTACAAAGGTGATATATTTTCTCTTAAGATAAATTTGTTACAGTTCAGTAACAGAAATGCTATTGTTAATTTTTATGGAATAGTTTCCTTACCCAAAATTGTAAATAGCTGAAAATATTATCTTGCTTCCTTTAATCCAACCAAATAAGACAGGTTTTTAGCAAGTTAAAATTCTACTGAATCCCTCTCTTTGACTATTTTCTCTGGTTTTGGTGAATTTCAAAATTGGTTTGAGTTGATATCAGAATATTCATAGAAAACACAGGAAAGACAGAAAATACAATAATATTTTTAATACTATGTCTTGTTTACAATAAACAGTATATATAGAATATTGCCTTAGCTAGTGTAGAATTAACTTGAGACCTTCTGCATGTTTCACATATCGGTTAAGATGTTCTAAAATTTGTCTAACTATGTGACAATCAACACATTGTTTTATCTCTGAATTTGTTTTAGGAACTCGTACAGCTCAGCAGTTGCATATCACATTGTTTGCATCCTGTTTTTTGACAGTATTATTAGCTTAGTGAGCAAGTTGCCTTTTCAACATGGGAACATGATTAAAACAAAGCTTTTACCATTAGAGACAATCTTTTTTTTCCTGTGTTTCTACAGGATTATTGAAAACTTGCTTATTTTAAAAATTCTAATCACATGGTGTGATTCTTTTGGGCTGTCCTGTGCAGAGCCAGGAGCTGGACTTTGATGATCTTTGTGGGTCCCTTCCAACTCAGGATATTCTATGATTCTGTATCTGTCTGACATTTTAGATTTGACTACAGGAAAGGTATAGATTTTTGCATAGTATTGCTTTTCTGCAGTGAAAATGCTCACAAAACTAAATCTATAGTTTATCAGCTCAGAATAAAATAACATTATAAAATCTGAATGATTCATTAAATAGAATGAAAGGAAAAATTAAAGGCCATGTGTATTTTAGGATGAGGTGCCTCCCCTTCCTCAGTCAGCTCAGTGCTAGTCAGTTCCTAACTCTAATTGTGTTTGCATTTGGTTTTGAGGTTGTTGTACCATTTATCTTTATTTCATGAGATATATCAGTCTACATGTTTAAAACTATCACAATTTCAGTTTTTCTCCAGAAAAGTTGCTTAATTAAAAAAAAAAGATGGCTGAAAAAATATGAAACTGATGACTGAGGTAGTACACCAGTGGTTAAGAGAATAGGAATGATCATTGCAGCACTCTCTTTTGGAGGTCGGTATTGGAAAATTGTCATTGGGAAATGGTTTATCTGTATCTGTATTGCTGCTTGCCTAACTTTGTCCTGATTCCTTAAGGATTAATCACTGCCTCAGTGAGTCAGTATTCTGGTTAGCTGGTTCATCTTCGCTTGTTTTTGTGCCTGTTCGTGCAAGAGAGAACAGCTAAATTGCTTACTTGGTAGTTTTTTGAAGGGCCTTCTATTTCCCCCCCGCCCCTCAAATTACACAATCTCAGTAGCATTTTACGTAGTCATTGCAGTGTGTGTCTCACAGGCTGACCAGGAAGCTTTTTGACTTCCTTGTTGGTGAAGGAGCAAGGAGGAAAATTGAGTCCCCCTGTGTAGTGCTGAGCCCCACAGTACCTTAGACCGTAAATGAATAATCAATTCCTGAAAATGTATGAAATATTTTTTGCAGAGTAATATTTTAGATTGAAATTGCTGCTAATCTTGTCTTTGTTAAATAAAATATAATCAGATTTCTTTTTTTTACTGTCTAAAACTAAAATGTAAATATTTTCTGGATAGATTTATATATCATACCATATATGATACATAGATTCTATTGTGTCTTGCCATATTTTTGCTCCGCTGTTTTGTTATTCCTACTTGCTGTGGTACCTCTGAAATTTTGATTATAGAATTGTTTGAGCAGAACTGTGGCCCACTATTTTTATAGTATGGTCTGAAGAAATGCCTAAGAAGTAGATAGAATTCTGTACTCCTAGGGTTCATGCTTCCCTCTGGTTTCTGCATAGTGCTTCTCATAATTTACATACTAAATTGTATGATGAATGAATTAGAAGTAAAAATAAGGATTACAATTCTATCTAGAATAGGTGTTCTTACTCTATATGACTAAGCATTGATAAGCCTGGATTATTTTTTTATGTGGGTGTAATCAAAACCTTTCTTATTTTAAACATTTGAGCTCAAGTATTTATAACATTTAACACTCAAGTATTTATAGTTTCTGTTAAATACATGACCAAGTAGGTTACATTTAATATATATGGACAATCATTTGGCTGTGAGGCTTTGTTACTTTTATTCTTTTTAGGAAGACTAATCTTAGGCTGATAGTCCTGTTCCTGAACTGCTAAGCTCTTGATCCTTCACCCTACCTGTACAAATACTGGCTTAAAAATGGACATTTTTGAGCTTGCACTCATATCACACTGTTAATCCTACTTACAAATTAATAGCTAAAAAAGTAGTTATTACTGAAATTTTAGCATGATTTTTTTCTCAATTAAAGCGAACATATGAGAAATCTTGCATAATTAACAGATAAAAGGCAGCACTTGCCTTAGAGCCTTCACTTGTAATAATTGGTTATATGAAGGTATACACTGAATGATATGTACTCGTGCTGCATGACAGCATTTTCTATAATTAGTACCACTAAATATGAGGTGGACATTTCTTTAAAATGTAGACACTGCCATATATAGTATAGCCAAGCAATGGTGTAACTTATACCCAAGTTTCATCTTAGTTCTTGGATATCAGCTCAATAGAAAAATACTTTTGCTTCAAAAAAAAAAACTTGCTATAAATGTGTGAACTCCATAAATATGTAAAATCTTTTAGCTTATATTTACCTTCTCTTTTCCTCTTTCCCTAACTACCCTCTTTCAGGGTTATCTTTTCAGGGCTATTCAACAAATAATGCTTGTATATCTATGAGAATTCCTATCCCAGCCTCGCTCAGCTTTCCACTAACTTTAAAGACAATATAACAGAACAGAAAATCACAAAGATTTTAATGTGCTAAACTGTCTGAAACTCCCTTTCAAATTCTTTCTTGAAGTTGCTTTTTGTATTATTTCTATCTACCACGATATAGGTAAGACTTGAATTCTGTTTTTAATTGTTTTGAAACTTTGATGTAGAATGTCTAACAGGTTTTTTTTTAGAACATGTTGGTTAATTGCGTCTTATTAAATGTCATTCTGTAGATTAAAAGACACTCTGAGGAACACAGTGGTGGTAATTCAAAATTAAAGTAGCAAAAGGGTGTTCCTAAATCAGTATGTAAGGAAATGTTCTTGCATATGTGTGTGAAATATAAAGAAGGACTGCAGAGAATTTCAGATCTCTAATTATAAGGGATTTTATGCATTTTTGAGGTATTTACAGTAATTTTAAATACAAAAAGTAACAAATTACTTAGAGGTTTTGGTCACTAAGAAAGCTGCAAATCCTACAGATAGAAATGGCTATAACTGTTAAAGGTGTTATTTTTTTTTTAATGTTGCTCTTACAAGCTACTAAAGAATTTACTGAAAATGTTCAGGAGATCTTGCTGTCTGTTAAAGTCATCAGCATTGTCATATATACAATAGGAAATGTTCATTCCATTACTTTTTTTTAAATGTCTTGTGTTTTTTAGGCCTAAAGACTGCCTTCGCTCTATTATGAAGAGAGTGAACCATAAAGATCCTCACGTTGCTATGCAAGCGTTAACGGTAGGTTCTGTTTAATGTGATTTTTCTTCCTGAAAAGTTACATTGCACAAAATCTCTGAGTTTTAATCTTTCTTTTGTTAGCTTCTAGGAGCATGTGTATCAAACTGTGGCAAAATATTTCATTTAGAAGTCTGTTCAAGAGATTTTGCCAGTGAAGTAAGCAATGTGTTGAATAAGGTAATGTATTGCATTGGTTTATACATTTCATCTCTAGGTGAAATCAGAGAGTTGGGGTAATCTGAAAGTGGAATGAGATCCACTTTTGGAAGACTAGAGAGGGCCGGCGGGGAGGGATAGAAGATTACTGGGAAGAGTGTGGCTCTCAGAAAGAACTTCTTGAACGTCACTTCACACTAGTTCTGTTCACGCATACTCTGACTGGGGGGAGGTATGGTGTGTTAATTCATAAATAAACTAATTCATCTTCATGTTAAAAAAACCAGCAGTGAAACACTTAATATGAATGTAGTGAAATGGAGATAATACAGGGCTTCAGTGTAACCTTATTTTACTTTATTTTGGGCCTAGCACATACTGTACTAGTACAATGTGATGCTGGTGTACTATTGTCCCTTCCTAATAAAATGTCTTTGAGTGCTAAACTTGATCATGAAAGAAAGTGTCTATATAGTTTATACTGACAGTAACAAAAAATTACCTGAAATTAAGAACATATTTCTACATTATTTAACTAGTTTCTACTGTCTATGCAGGGTCATCCAAAAGTTTGTGAAAAGCTCAAAGCCCTTATGGTGGAATGGACTGATGAATTCAAGAATGACCCACAACTTAGTTTAATATCTGCTATGATAAAAAATCTTAAAGAACAAGGAGTTACTTTCCCTGCTATTGGTTCACAGGTACATTAGATTTTTTTGGTTGCTCTCAAAGAGTATCACAAATTCTTTTCATCGTCAGGTCTGTATTTTACAGTTTGTAGTCTTGAATTCTAGAATCTGTTTGGCAAACAAGATGAAAACTCTCTTGTCTTAATAAAACTTTTCTTTTGAGGAGTGAAATGCTCTCATTTACTTTAGATTTTTTATTACAGATGAATACAAAATACAAAGGGTGAACTTAATGCATTGTCAGTTTTTTGTTGGATTCATTTTCACATCTTTCACTTTTGGCTAGGCTGCTGAACAGGCAAAAGCAAGTCCAGCTCTAGTTGCCAAAGATCCTGGTACAGTAGCCAACAAAAAGGAAGAGGAGGATTTGGCTAAAGGTGAGTGCGTTTACTTGCTGACATGATGCATATAATGATAAATATCAAATAAAGCAGGAACAAATATTTTGCTTCCTTCTTTTATGTGAATAGCGTATTTATGGATTGGGGTTATGATTTCTATTCTTTTCTTTTTGTACTCTTCTTGGAGGGTTAGAGATTCAAAGTATTTTATGGGTAAAAAGTACAAAGAATTATGGATTTTTATGGGTTTTTTCCCTTGCCAAAGTGAAACAAATCTTCAAAAATCTCACATTAAGGACATACCTCCACTATGGAAATGTTTGATGCAAGCGCTGTACTTGGATTTTCCCTCTTCCTGGGGCAAGTGAAGCACATTCATTTGCAATTTAGACATTTGATGGAAGAAGAAAATAAATATTATGTTATATGTTGTATGCAAAGTATTCTGGGTATACTACTTTTATTCCATTGAATACTGCTTCTGTAATATACCTGAAGCTTTGATTGCTGTAAATATAAATGACTGTAAAATGTTTCACATCAGTCCTCAGGAACAAAACTAGGATTGTTTCTTTTAATTTACTGTTGTACTAAAGTATATTTAAAGGTCATTGATGACCCTATACCAGATATATGTGAAGAGTTATCCTTGGGATGGTTTGATATTTATGGTTGAGAACTGTGTTTTGGGGTCAAAATTCAGCAATGTAAATGCATCAAATATTGTCTCGTATGTAGGATGCCTTTGGGCTTGAAGTTGTAACAGTGGCCGTTCACTACATGAGGGAAGTTCTTGTGGTAGTAGTTGGTGAATGTGTACAGTTTCTCATCTTAGACTTCTTTTAGCTAATATCTATTATAATGTTGATTTTTTTAAATCACCATTAGCCAATCTGTATATGTTACTAATGGTTTCTTCAACAGTCAATCCACCAAAGTCTATTTAAGTCTGTGTCTCAAAAGTCCATATTCTGGATGTTTTCTAGTGTTTATTTTCTTTGGTTTTGTGTCTGCTCTGTCCCTTCTTAAACATGATCAATTTTTTGCCCTCAAACTTGGAGGGGTTTAATAGGAGTGAGACCTTTCTGCTCAGACAAGCTTTATTGAAAATTACCCAGACACGCGAAATTATTCAAGGAATGGACAAAATTTTGCATGTCTACGCAAAAATCATTATGTTAATTTTGAATTAAGGAGGCACTTCTTTACTGTGAGGGTGACCAAGCACTGGCACAGGTTTGCCAGGGATGTTATGGTCTCTGTCTTTGGAGATACTCACAAGTTGTCTGGACGTAGTCCTGGGCAGTCAGTTCTAGGTGACCCTGCTTGAACAGGGGATTGGACATGATGACCTCCAGAGGTGCTTCCAACCTCAGCCAATCCATGTAATTCTCTGATTCTGTGAATGCAGGCTAAAGGCTCCTGTCTAGCAGAGAAACAGTGTGTACTGACACAGCTGTATCTTTTAAATGTTTCAAGCAATCTGTAAAAGTTCAGCATAGTGTAAGATGTAAATAAGTATGTAAGTATTTTACATCAGTTCAAGGTTATAAAATAATATAATAATAAAAAATGGATGACTTCACTGAGTTATTCCATTTCTGCTTAACTGCTGTTTATTCATCCTGTCCATGTTGAAATCCTCAATAAATCTGTAGGCAGAATTGTGCTTTCTAGTTGTAAAACATCTCTTTGTTTTTTTCTGTTACTTCTAAGAGAAAGGCAGAGGGTGATTAAAATGCAACAGGAATGAATTATACTAAAAGTTTTCACAGAATTAAATCTTGATATCATTCAACCTATTTTTATAGGGAATTTTCATCTGAGTAACTCTTCTTTTGTAGCTATTGAACTGTCACTAAAAGAACAAAGGCAACAGCAAACAACACTTTCCAGTTTGTATCCGAGCACCTCAAGCCTTTTAACAAACCACAAACATGAGGGCCGAAAGGTTCGGGCGATCTACGATTTTGAGGCTGCTGAAGACAATGAATTAACTTTTAAAGCTGGAGAACTTATAACTATCCTTGATGACAGGTAATTTATACAGAATATCTACTAGAAGTATATGAGGCTGTAAAAATGAATTGGGAATAGTGATTATCTTCTATGAAAAAGCATACCTTGGAATACAATTGCATGGAGACATATTTATGTATTAAATACTTTAGCTATCTGCTAGATTATTTTACAAAAAATGTAATTGCATAAAAATTCTTGTGTATACACAAGAATACATTCTCTGCATATACACAAATTGTATTTCTCTAAAAATAATACAAAAGCCTCTACTGTGCAGTTCCTTAGAAAATTCCATGTGAATATGGGGTTTATAATATATGGGCATTTTATTTATTTTTTTATCTTTAGTGATCCAAATTGGTGGAAAGGTGAAACTCACCAGGGTATAGGATTGTTTCCATCTAATTTTGTAACAGCTGATCTTTCTGCTGAGCCAGAAATGAGTAAGTAAGATTACATTTACGTATATATGTTAAATCCTGCCAACGCCCAAGGGATGTTTCTGTAGTGATTTCCTTTCACTTACGATGGAATTCAGTTGCAAGTTCATGTGATAATTGAAGTAAAACTGAGGAGGCCTTGCTATGCTCTCACAAACAACAGACATACCTTTGTGTCAGACCAAGGTTGCCTGAGCTGGCTTCTGCTGAAAAATATGATGCTGTCTGCTGGTTTGTCAGCAGCTTCTTAGAGACTCATTGAATTGCTCCATTGACACCTGGATAAATGTGAGCAACAGCATCTGTTTTTCAAAGGGCCTTTTTTGCCAGGTTGCAGTGGTAAATATCTAATCAAGGTAAATCTGAAGGCCCCATGGCAGATGTGAATCAGAGACAGATTGCCCATGTTCAAATAGTTCAAGAAACCTCCATACAGTAGGTATGTCTGTGGTCATAATGGAAAGAGGGGGTTTCTGTATACTGGTTAGCTACTTGTATCTATTTATATCAGTCTGACCTAGCCCAAATATTTAATAAAAACATTAAATGTTAGACATGTCTTTAAGAGCCTAGAACCGATTTCTATAAATCTCATGGGTTTGCAAGAGTAATCTCCTGTGATCTCAATTTGAGGGTGCTGAAGGTATGAGCAGGTCAGCAGAATTACATGCTGTAGCACTCATTTGTGATCTGTTAAGACTATCTTGTAAGAGTTGTATGATAAGAGTAGTATTTGGCTTTTTTGTTTTGGCCTCCACTACAGAGGAATGGGGTGCTTTGCAGGCATGATTTGATGGAAAAGGAACAGTGAAATTGAAAACTTTAATGTCTGTATTTTGCTTTAGAGAAAAGTTTGTCCTGATGATTTTATCAGTTTTCTCTTAAACCTGACTCATTAGCCCTATTTCTTCTGATCACTCTTTCTTAGTCTTTTTTCCTGATGACTTATTAATAAGTATGTTATGTGCAGGGAGACTATAATAAAAACATTTATTTGATAAAAGATAGTTCTGTTGACCTTGTGTAAGCTGATGTGTGAATCACAATTTTTTAATGTGACTTACAGATTTGTTTAAGAAAATTGTTTGCGGTTGTGGCTTTCAAATGTCAACAAAATACTAAGTTTTAAAATTTCCACAGTAGGTGTTTCAAATTCAAAGAACCAAGGCAATATACTGGCTATATAATATTTATGTCGTTGTTTGTTTATTTTTATTTTATAAAATTGTCTGCCTGTTTGTCTTGCAGTGAAAGCTGAGAAGAAAACAGTGCAGTTCAGTGATGAAATTCAAGTAGAAACAATAGAACCCGAGCCTGAACCAGTTTATATTGATGAAGTAAGCATGCTAAAAGTACTGATTTTCAACTGCTGGTACATTTAAATATGTGGTATTTAACCCNTATGTCTTCAAGAGTCTTGAAGCTCATAGTAATTTCTGAAACTGAATTTGGAAACTGCATTCCATTTAGGGCCCTACTTCTGGATTGTACATCTCTTTACCTCCAAACTAGAAGCTTGGTGTTCAGTGATATATTTGCTTGCAAATTTTACTTTAAGTACTTCAGGGTACCTCAGAGATACTCATCTTGATTTCTGTCTTAAATTTATTTCCAGCCCTGTCTACCCTAAGACTAAAAGATCTCCTTCCTTCTCTGAAAGCAGAACATTTTCCCCCGCCTTTTTCTTTTTTTCTTTTTTCTCTTTTCTTTCCTCAACACAGGTTCTGTCATTGCTTTTTTTGAAATGAGAAATCAGTTACTGCCTTCCTAAAGTCCTATTTAAGTCCCACCTCACAAACTCTTCCTCCCAAGAGATATTACTTTGTAATCTGCCAGAATATCTTATCTCAGGCCTGCCTTGAGGTCCCTTCCAGCTTTGTCTTCTGTGACTCCATATTGGTTTTTGTTTTAGTATCATCTTTTGTTTTTAAATTTGCCATAGTATAATATTTAAGAAGGGACTTCATGTGGCTTCTCCCTGCCTTTCCAGGATTTAAGGAGGACAAAACATGGTTTTGTTTTCTACTTTGATACAACCTATATAACTCTGGTCTGATAAAGGCTATTTATTTGATAGTGCTCAGCTAAAAGTTATTTTACATCATTTACATATGTTTCATAGAGCAATATAGTTCACTCCAAGACGTATTTTGCAAAGAGTTTATGCCTGTTCCTCTTCTAACCTTTGATATTTTTATTATAAAAGGGTTGCACTTAAACAGGTTAATCAAGGATGACTTATTCTGAAGTCAACCATGCAACCCCTCCAAAGATCATCTTAAAACAACACTTATATATTGGTAATGCCATGGCTCATGTACTGACTAGACCTCATACACTTAAAAATGCAGGCTAACAGAGAGAGCTTTTTAGTGAATTTGAAGTCCTCTTTCAATATATTCTGTCAAAACATTTCCACTAATCCCACTAGGTGGTGTTATTGCATATATAATAACTGGAATGGAAAAACAGAAGCTGCTCAGAAACTACTGTTCAAAAGGACTTTTAGGAATAAAGGAGTGTTCTGTACATTCCACTGGTTATGAATAATAATTTTTCTCAATTGGCTTTTGCTTTTTCAACCATCTTAATTTCTATTAAGTAGCATGTATGATTTGTATTTTCTTATAGTCTAGATGATTCTCAAGTGCCAAGGGTTCAAAATGGCTGTTGTAAATGGCTGCTTTATTTTACTATCCTGAAAGTGCTAATTCCACCCCTTCCATATGTGCCCTGATTATGCAGTTTGTGTTCTAGGATAAAATGGACCAACTCTTGCAGATGTTACAAAGTGCAGATCCATCTGATGACCAGCCAGACCTCCCAGAATTGCTTCATCTTGAGGGTAAGAAAATATAACGAGTTTTTTTGGTTTTGTTTTCCTCTCTAGTAATCACCTATATCAAAATAAATTGAAACAAAGCTGAGACTACTCATGTGCATGCAAGAAGCATGCCTGAGAAAAGTGCCTGAGCCATAATTATTTTCTCACTTCCTGTTTCCCACATCTAAGAGATCAAAGTGCAAAATGTTAACTTAAAACAAGCCCAACTCCTCTCTTAGAAAAACTATTTTCTATACTCTTTTCCATTTCAAGACCTATAAATATTTAATTCAATCATATTCATCCTTTTTTTTTCCTTCATAGAGTAGCGTACATGAGTGGCAAAAGGAGTGTAAGGAAGATTCCATGAGAGGAAGCAGAAATACTACTAAGGTTTAGAATAGACCTGTGGGTGTCCCACATGCTTTTCACTTGCATGTGTATTTCTGTAGGAGTTGCATACAAATTTTACTAGTCTTTTAGAGTCAAATTATTCAGACTACCTCTTCACAGAGCCATTATAGACCATTTTACATGAGCTGATAGATGCACCAAAATTTCTGGGAGGGAATTTGGAGAAGGAAGAAAAGAAACTTAGCAATTATGAGACAGAACATAGGCTTAAACTGACAATTCAGAGAGGACCAGACTGTTAAGATTGTTAAGAAAATATCAGGTTCTACATCCATCTAGAAGTTAATCATTGAAGGTGCATAGGTTTGTAAGCTTTTGGGTATTTCCCATCTTTCCATACCCATCTGGTTCATTGTGGAACTGAACACCAATGACATGTCTGCACATATTCTAGTTCTGCCAAAGAAAGCTAAAGGGGAAAAAAGGCAACATGACCGGTTTTATTCTTTCAAATACCAAATATAGCTATAGAGGTTGTCTAAGAGGCAGATTGCCTGTTTTTGGTCCAGGACAGAGGCAAAACAATTAAAGGTGTGCTTGTCAACCGATCTCCAGATATGGCTTACATTAGGATTTCCTTCAAAATGCATTGTGAGATCATTGAAACAATGCATTGAACTGTATATTGAACTGTGGGACTGGTCCTAGAGTCTGAAAGCACTAGTGTGGTCAGGTGATCATTCCCCAGCTACCTACAACAGCACTTGCCAAACATATGGCTGCAGAGAGTTCTACAGTGCCAATTCAAAATTACTTGGTCTACATTTAAGTAGGCTTTGGTGAGCTACTGCTTTTGGCATATGTTCTGGGAATTTTATTATAGATGTGTTTTGAATCCTTGGTTCCTACCAGTGGTGGCAGGTGCTGATCAACATTCAACAGGAAAACCACTTCATTTTCTTCTGCCATCTACATGTCCAGTTACAAATGTCTTTAAATGGGAGAGCTCATCCTAACACGTTCAGGAGCTCAGGGTTTGTGGTTGGCAGCAGTGCAGTCCATCTTCAGCTGGATCTCATTCTTAAATTTTTCATTACGCTATCTCTGTTACTATAAATTTTTGGCATACAGATTATATTAATGAACTAAAAAAAAGTTGAACTAGCATCTACACATTTCTAGGAAATTTTTTTCAATTGCTTTCTGACTTTCCAGTATGGAATTGTTTATTACTCTAATATGTTTTAATGTCTTTCTATTCTAGCAATGTGCCACCAGATGGGACCTCTCATAGATGAAAAGTTGGAAGATATAGACAGGTAAAAAGAAAAAGTCATGTGTTTTGACTGAAATTAAAATTCATTCTTAGAAATACCAGTGTTGTTATTTAATGATATCTTAGTCACTTCTGTGAATACTGGCAAAGAAAATAGGTGTACGTATTAGTAGTTTCACCTCTGGGAAGACGTCTGAGGGTTTTTTCCCCTAGTCATATAATAATTTATAGTATTGTATTGTTTGATGCTCTGGCACTTGTCAGGCATCAATTCACAGCAAGAATATGTTTCTTATCACTCCTCATGAAATTTCTCTGTATTGTGTGTTCTATACTGAAGTTGTCTAAATTGTTGAGTAAACTGTAAAATATGTTTTCTAGGAAACATTCAGAACTTTCAGAGCTCAATGTTAAAGCAATGGAGGCTCTTTCTTTGTATAACAAATTGATGAATGAAGACCCAATGTATTCCATGTACGCGAAACTACAAAACCAACAGTATTACATGCAGTCTTCTGGTGTTTCTGGCTCTCAGGTATGTATGTAACCTTTCACAGTCATTGACCTTACCAAATGCATACTGACTGAGCTGTGTTTTCTCTCAACACAATATCCAAACAAATAAAAATAAAAATGTTTGGTTTCAGCTACAAAATTTGGATTTTCTTTTGCAGGTTTTAATGCTTTTGGGTTATGTCTGTTTGGTTCCTTTTGATCAAGAAAAAAGCCCATCCTGGGCTTTGACTTGCACATAAAGTTAAAAATTCTAGCTGCCAGGGCTTTGTATAGTGGGTCAAAGAAAGTAAAGAACCAAGCAAGTACAATATTTTGCCCCCCTGCATCTACTCAGAGATAACAGTCAACATGGAAATGTTGCCATGAGAGAATGACCATTTTTAACTTCAGTACTTTAAATTAGAGGAAACTACAAGTTTTGAGAGGATGTCTTAAAGTTCTGAAGTCGGATATTAAATAGCAAATTTTCTTGTATTTTATTTCTAATATTCCTTTTTTTAACTTCCTAGGTTTATCCAGGGCAAGCTCAAAGTAATGCATACTTGGTGGCAGGGAGTGCACAGATGGGCCATATTCAAGGTTACAGTCTTCCCCCTGAACAGCTCCCTTCTCTCAGCCAAGGCACAGTTACTCCATCTGCCAGCTCAGTACTGCCTGGTCAGCCTGCACAGACATCTTACACAAAGTAATTTTCATTATTTTCCTATTCACATTTAAATGAATTTAAACAAAAAGGACTACAGATATATTTAAAGGAGACTTATTTTCATTACAGAAGTATAATTACAACTGAAAGATACTTTAGTGCAATTATTTCCAGCATGCTCTTCATTGGTGTTATGTATCTGGTAAAAATACCTGTCAAACTTCTAAGTTTTCTGTTGTTCTTATCATTTTCTCTAGTTTTTAAATTTAAATATATTAAATACATAATTTATATAGCTTTATATTTCTTTTATATAAAAATAGAGACAATTATATAGACATGACATAGTGGTAGTAGCAGTGACTTTTTATATACAGTTAATGCTAAAGATTATGTGTTGCTCTGGCAGGCTTAGCATAATTTCCCAGAGTGTATATTCTACTGTTCTTTTTTCAAATATCTTACCGTAGAAGAATGGGGAGAATTCTGCTCATTTTGGAATAGAAGTGGATGGACTATAAATGCTTACTAAAGCTTATGCAGCTTGCCCATATAAAGAGGCTTTCTACATTGGGTAGATTGCCAAAGATATTAAGTTTTGGTTAAGCTACCTATATTGTGAAAAAGTTATGAATTGGCTTTAGAAAAAGATTGGGGGATTTTGGGTTTTTTGGGTTTTTGGTTGGTTTGTTTGTTTTTTTCACTCTCTGTAAAGTAATTTTATTCTATAAATTTCGGAGACACATCCACCTTGAGTCATTAATGTATTTGTTGGTTTCTGTCCCTCAAAGTTAGTTATTTGAGATAGTAAGGCATACATTGACAAAGTGAGTTTCTGCATACTTCACCTGACTTGCTTTGCTACTTAAAAGAGCTGGTTGAGTTTTTAGAACAGTTCAGTTAGGTTTTGGTTTTTCTTCATGAACAAAATGGAAGATAGATGGCATTCCAAGTTGCACCTTAAAATAAAGCAAAATTATAGATTTGCAGTCTAATTTTAAATCCATAGGAAGTGTCTTATGTATGTTTAAATCTGAGGAGTATGTTTGAGTTTTAATGGGAATACTCATTGGCTATAGTTTTAAACATGGAAGGTGTCCCAAATTAAGAGATTTTTGTGTTTATATGTAGAACAACTGAAGAAGCAATGAAGTTTTGCTGTTCTGTTGGTAAATTGTAAATTCAACTTTTTTTTTTCAGTGCTATGGTTGGTTCTGTTGCTGGAAGTACATACTCTAACCAGGCTTCAGTGTATAGTCCACCACCTGCTACTGTTGATGTTGCTGCTTATCAGAATGCTGGAACTAATATGTCCCAGGTGCCAAACTATAACTTAGCATCTACAGCTCTGCCACAGACAGCAGGCAGTCAGCAAGCACCCCCACCACAACCACAGCCGCCACCACCTCAACAGTCACAGCATAGTTACTCACAGAAGGCTCTGCTATAGGATCCAGGACTTCTGATTCCTAATCTTCTTTAACTACTGCTAAAGGCAGTTGGTGATTCTGAGTTTCTTCCTTTAATCTCTTAAACTTTGTTTATCCTCAGCTTAATAAGGATCTCTCTTGGTGAACAAGTTCAATTTGCACTGACTTTTTAGGATTTTTTTTTAATTTTGCGGAGGAACTGATGTATTTAGGAAATTTACTTCCTTTTAAAATGCCTAAAAATTGGTACAAGATTATTTATGTATGGTAAAATTGGCTAGTCTGTGAAAACTCAACATCTGCAAACTGTTGTGGCATATGTGTTATGTACATACAGTGTGTGATTGCAGTAGTGCCCATTTCGTATAGCTATGGTGGTCGTGTGAATATATTTAACACAATGTTTAAAAATAATTTACTATTTTATTTTAATCATGAACTGACAACCGTATTTCATAGTTTTGTCTAGTTTGAAGACAGATGTGATGTCTTTTTCCAATGCAGGAAAAGCAGGAATTCTGCACATCATTGTTACAGTTACAAGCTAGGGTCTAGATATGAATTTACAAACTTACCTGAGTCTAGGTTTCACTACTTCTTGAATTGAACACAAGTGTATCATGACTATTAGATAGCTTACCTACCAAAGTAAACTTGTTAACTAGTAAGTGATTTGGGGGGATAACAGCAAATTATGATTCTTCTTCGGACGTAATTAATAACTTCAAACTACTATTCAGAGGCTGCTAAACATATCGTGGGACCATGCAACAGATCAGGATCTTGCATTTTATCAAGCATGTAATTTATTTTTTCCAAGTTGTTTTTTACAATGAGAACCAGAACTGTATTCTATGTGTGTTGGTAGAGATTACACCAAAGAAAGACAGAGGAATTGAGCTGAAAGAGAAACAATGGAGTTTTAAACTGGAACACACAACATGAATTACACTATTTTATTCGAGTCTTCTTAATTAGAACATGGAGAATTATGGACATTTAAATCACTTTGCTGAATAAACCTTCAGGGCTTTGTTTTCTCTCTTGTGGCCTTGCTTAGCAATTTGTTCTGTTTACTGTTCTAACACAAACACTTCTGCCTTAAATGTCAGTTTCTATTTTCAGTTGTACCATTTGAATTTATTTGCCCTTCTATAGTATCAATACTTTATGAAATATCTCCTTTTAATCCACTTTCAGGTTACTTTAAATTCTTTTCTGCAGCAACATGCATTAGCCTGTTTCAAACCCTTATGTTTCTCAGTAACCTACACAGCTGCCTCTTTAAGGCATTATATTTTCTTTCTGTGGCTGAGGTGCTGCAAAAGAAACATGGTAATGGAAGGCAGCATTTTAGGTGTGCTTGATCTGAATTTCTTGTACAGAGACTGTTGTTACTTTGTATTCAGTCTAGTAATGCATCCTGGTTTTGTCGTTTCCAGCTACTCTAATTCCTCTTGGAGCAATACTAGATGGCTTCAACATCAGATCTGTGTTTTTAGTCTTGTTAGTGTGTGTGTCAGAAATTGTTTGCTTTTGTGTACTATATTTTAGTGTGATGCTTCTGGAATTAAACGTTGCAATTATACATTATAATATAAAATGATTCTGGTTATCCCATAGCTTGTGCATCTGTTCACTGCTACCTAAGATGCCTTTGTTTCACTGTTTTGATTGACACTGGTGTTTTGCCAGGTGCTCTCAGATCATTACTTTGCATAACTTTTGACTGGGGTGGATACAAAACATGCCCATAACTGATCTGTTCCAGTTGGGGATGTTCTAGCCAGCTGGTTGTTCTAATACCAGTATTTTCACTTCGTTTTTTTCTCTAGAATTCTTAAGCATCCACACAATGTCATTAATTACTTCAGTACTTGGTATCATCACAAAAGCCTATGGAATCTAAAAAGAAATACTAAAGAAAAGTAATCTGAGATACTGCATCATAGGTAATTTTTATGGATTGAAGGGGTGGTGTATTTAGAAAAGAAATGTAGTATTATTTAGATAGTGTTCTCCATATGCATTGGGTACCTTATTTCAAAATCAGATATACAATGTGTATAGAAATGTATCATTGACACACAAAAGTGAAAATTACTTTTTATTCTACGGCTCTTAGTCCCTAATTCAAAAAGCTCAAGGCATCAAGGCAATCTGGCTGACACTGACTGTTATATTCTTAGGTTTTCACATGTTGTGTCACATGTTCCCTAACAAGGGCCCGTGGAACTTCTGTACAGAAATAACCTGGCAAAAATACTTTTTGTTACTAATTTGTAATTGTTTTTAAAATTTTTGAAGTCTTTCCTTGACATATAGAAATACTTGCTCCTGGTTTCTCATTTGAACGTTAGAACCTTATGTGTATCCAAAGTTTTTCTCTTTCCAATTTGCTTATTTTAGGCATTCATCCATGTTTATAAAAATGAAAATCACTTTTCATTTACATTCATCATGACCAAAAAATCGATTGTTAAAATTCAGTGTCCCTCTGAATTCAATATAATGAAAGTTAATATATATAGATGTATAATGAAAGTGAATATAAGATGCACACTTTCTGTATTCCTTCCTGCCTTTATTAAAGTCACTGCTCTAAGGCATCTCTTGTAAAAGACTGGGAATTTTAGTTGACTTTGAATCATATTTCATTGTCTGCAGCTGATGCAGTAGGTCACTGTATTTTTAGGTTCAGAGTCTTAATGTTTCTGTTGCAACCTACATTTTACATTTCTTATGCAGTTTTCAGATTAAATTGAGTTTGGAGATGTATTGCTTTATGTTGGATTTTTCTCATCAGAAAAGATCATTTTGTCATCTTGCTTGTTTGTGTCCTTTATGCTTGATACTCTAAAGTGATGCCTTCTCCTACCTTGCTAGATGCTGTCATTGCATAAATTCCTTCAGTCATCCTCTTGTATCCTCTCTGATAACTTAGAAATTATATGTCAGTTCACTTCCTCTCTGTGGATTTGGTATCACGAACCTGGAGTTGCCATTGGTGGTGCTTCTCTGACATGATTTATTCTCAGACTCCTCATTTATGCATTGTTTTGACAAAGTTCACATATGTTCTACCTTACTATGGTTTTGAATGTGGAAATGTGGGGGAATGAGGGAAAGCACATGAAGAGCTACAGTGTGGAAAAGCTTTTTAGCAATTAAATAAAGTGTCAGAAAGTTAAACTGTTTGAAAGTTAAGAATTCCTGGAAATGTTATTCATGTTCCAATAGAAGACCTAATTTTTGAATGCCTTGTTTCTTTACATGTAAATTGTCAATGTAAAGCTAAAATGTTTTGAAAATATTTTGTATAACCCTTTGTTACTTAACCCTTTCGTTAAGGAATACAAAAATGCTAATTAACTTCAGAAAGGGTATTCCAGTGTCTTGGTTAGCCTAAACTGGATTAGCAAATTCTGGAAAGTGCCTTCTGTGCATTTCACTTCTATAAGCAGAACTTGTTTACCCTTGTCTATCATCTCAATTTATTTGGGCATAACAAACGTGTAAACTGTAAAACATCCCAGGAAAAACACTGAGGCAGTGTGTTAAAATTTGCTGCACTGGTGTCATGACAGTGTGTTCCAGAGTGCGCAGCTGCAGGAACAGTCACAACATACTTGCCCACCTCTGTTTAGCAACTGGTATTGGTGTAGAAGTGTATTTAATGTCATGGGCCAAAGGACATATAGACAGTAGTAAAACAACAGTAAAAAAAGGAGCAAAATATAAGAATTACTAAAGGCTTCTCAACAGGTGTGGGGCAGCATGCTGCCCTCATGGTACAGTTAGTGGTCATGAATTCTGAGGGAGGGGGGACTGAAATGAATTTGAACTTCAGAAAATTCTGCCAGATTGAAAATTATTAGATGTAAAAAAGGAGATAAATTTGCTTTTAATACCATGTACATATTTTGCTGATTAATTCCAGGCTGCTATTATAGTTCTCTGATTTCATCTAGATGGCGGGAGCATCAGATTTACACTGGAGAACTGCTTAATACCTCATTCTACAATTTTTTTAGTGTTTTCTCTAGTATCGCTTACCTGATTTTTCACTCATGTTTCAAAGATAACTGTGCAGTCTTTACTTACAAAGATCTTACCTTATTCCCTTTCTGCTGGGTTTCACAGATAGAATGAAAAAGGACATCTCTAATTACAGCAGCTACACTGGCACTTTGAATTATACAAGTGCAGCTTCCTTTGGAGGAGATGCATGTATATTTTGAAGAACAAGGGAGCGTAATTTTTCCAGTTAAAAACTGGAAGGAAATATTTTTAAAGAAAAAGGCAGAGTAAAAGTTACATAAACTATCCATTGCTAACAGCAGGCAGAATCATTTTTTACTGTTACTCAATCTTAGTAAAGCTGACCAACTCCACACTACAGTTACTCCTTTCTCATTTTCAGCTGCAATGAAGAATATTGACCTTCATATATAGACTGTTTAACACCATAGGAAAACATGGAGAAGGCCTTGACATTTGAACTTTTTGCTTCAATATGTAAAAACCACTATGTACATTTTTGAAGCATTGTTTCTTAAATTAGAATGGTTGTGTTTAAAAACATTCCATTTGCTACTATGTAAAATTACAGATCTGAAGTTCCCTTTTCATGCTGCTGCCTTGGCAAAAAGGTGGTAGGGGCTTTTGTTCTATTCTGCATGTCCTTCTGGAATCCAAATAATTTTTGTCTTTGTCATGAAAAAGAAACCTGCTGCAGTCTGCTTTGGTTTTAATAAAGTGTACACAGTAGCAAAGTGCATTTTTGTTTGGCTTTGTTTTGATGGTCCCTTTGATGTTGGCATATGTATATATTTAGATATACTGCACTGTTGTACAAGAACTGTTTTAGTAAATAACACTATTTGTAAAAACCTGTTAATTGTTTTTGGTATGAATGCAAAATATTAAAGTTGGAGTATTTAGTTCATTATGTTGCAAAGTCAATTTATAAATTTAATGGAAGAATAATGTGAAAAGGACTTCCTTTGCTGGAAGGACTTGGAGCTACAGTAAGCAAGGTCTGTTAGAAGTGCTTTGCTCAAATTTTCTGATTTCAGGTGGGGTGGAGGTGGGTTTTTGGTTATTCTGGTTGGGAAGTTGTGTGTGGGGTTTGTATGATCCTTACACATAGATTACATTATTTTTACTTTAAAATCTGTCATTAACTTCCTTCAGCTAAATTCAAATAGTACTTGTACATCTTATTTCAATTATGCTACGTGTCCTCTTTGGGTAAATGCAGCATGAATATTTTAAAGAGATCATAAAAAACAAATGAAAACAACTGTATCTGTACCGTGTCATGCATATATTTGGTTACAGATCAATAAGCAGATTCTGTGCTAGCAGTCATTTGACAGTTAATTCCATGTCTCATAACAGTAACATAAAGTAGCATAGAAGTTGCTGGTTTATCTGCGTGAAATGAGATGAAGATCTGGCTAAAACCTGCTTCATGAGTATAAAAATTATTAAAATGCTGTCACAACTGAAACTTAATAGACTTGACAGCTGTATGCTGTGTTCTTAAAACACTGTTAAATGTAGATTTCTCGCTTAAACTAATGTAAACATCTGAGATCACTGAGGGCCTTTGAGAGCAGTGGGCAGCAATATCAGTTTGGGCTGTTCTTAGGGTCACTTCCTAAAAATGTGAGCCGAACACCTTAGGACAAGAGGTTGTGTGGGCTGTGGGTTAATTCAGTATGATACTTGTTGTCATTCAAGAGCGTATCTATTCAGTTGACATAATTAAAAATCCTACAGATTGTGTAGAAATGAAACATGTTTTGTTTTGGAACAGGGAGGGAGTATTTATACTGAATTTACTGCCCCTTTCTTTTGGATGGAAAGCATTTTTTTTGAGATGCCTATGATGAAAATACAGTTTGAGAATTTGTTGCATAGTATGTAAAGTTAGTTGTAAAAATTGGTGCCATGAATCTGGGCAAGAGGCAATAAGCATCAATCTGTAATTAAGGGGATGAAACCAACTGTCTTCACTTAAACTTTTCAAAGAATTGGTTAATTTATAACCTCTCTTCCTAACACTCACTTCATATCCCATTAAGAACCTTAATGAATTGTCTTACCACTGTAACTGTTTTCTGAAACCTTATTCTACTCTGTTGATAGACTTTTACCTCTCACAGTATTTGTAAATTGAAATTATCTGGATAATTTTAATTCACGGCTGTTTTCATTTATACTGATTGGGAATCTATGTTTTACATGAGAAATGAGAATTAAGCCATTGTAAGAGAACCTGTGGAGAAACTTCCACTGATTAAGGTTGCGAGTATACATGGGCAACAAGCAATAATGCAGATAATCATGTGGGGCTAAAAAAGGCAAGTATGTAGTTTGAGTTGTAGGTTTAGAGCATCTTTTAAAGTACAGTCTCTTGATATAAAATACAAGGAATGTAGTGATTGTAGCACCTTGTATTTTGCTTTAACTTAACACTCTTAAAAATGAGTTTTGAGTCATGCATGAACCTTTGATCTCTTAAAAAACTGTGCCTACCACTTTGGCTACAGGAAGCACACTACCAAGAAATGAAACCCTTCAATGTATCCATACTTGAACCACTTAATTTATACTATAACAGTTTTGTAAGCTTGATTTACTAATAAGGAAACAAACCTGCCCTGACTGCTACAGAAACCACACCCCTGTTGACCTATGCATCCTCAGGTATTTGTGGATTATACAGATGTGTTTTATTTTGCAGTCTATGTGTCAGACTGTCCCAATTTACTGTGCTTCACAAAAGAGTGCAGACATTGAGATCCCTTGGTTTTAATGGCTTTTAGACTTGTGAAATTTTCTCCAAATTAGTCTTTTTTGTTCCCTGGTGACATGCTCTCATAGCTGATGCTGAGGAATTGTGGTGAAGTTAGGCAAACCCTGCAGCAAAAATCGTGTGGCCAGAGGAGGTAATATAGGTAATATAATTATTTTCATAAAAATATGTTGTTTTATGTAAGAACAAATGCAAGTCTTGGCTTAGCATAGGACACAGAAATGGTTTGCTAAACCTGTGTATGAACAGAGTTGGCACCAAGCACCCTACTGAAATGTGCTATTGAAACATTCAAATAGCTTGTTTGGTTTTTTTTTTTTTTTTTTTTTTTTTTTTGTGGTAGTGTTTTGTTTTGTTTTGTATCAGAGAAATCAAAGGTGATGTCTAAAAGACTTGTTAGGGGTGTGTTTGTTCAGAGGGCTCTCCTCCTGCTGCAGTGAGGAAAAACAAATAGCGAAGAATGTTTTGATTTAATGAAGTCCACATATTTCTTGCAGCTTCTGTGGAATCAGGATTTACATTATCTGATTTTGTGGATAACGACACTCAAGTAGGATATAGGATTAGTGATTTTGAAAACTCCTGTTCACTTAGCTGCAAAGTAGGTAATTTTAATGTAATAGTTTATTTTAGTAATCTTGTTCTCTCAAAACAGACATGCTTTCTACTCTTGAGCACTTCTTATCTTCCGGATAATCAAGGCTTCCTGTAAGTGGTAGCTGTTCTTTCCAAGGTTTCAGAGTCCCTCTGATCACTTCAGGGGGTAGCTATTTGTCCTAGTTGCTCAAATGATTTCTTAACTACCTCTTCCAAGAACTAGAGTCTCTTGACTTTGTCCATCCCTGAGGCTCAAATTGACACCAGATCTGTCCCTGAGGTTTCTTTATTCAGGACTGATGGTAGGTAGCAAGCAATTCATTGTAGATCTGTGAACAGTACTGGCCTGAGCAGCATTGAGTGGGATCCTATACGGCAGCAGCAATGCAAAGAATCCAAATCTCAACTCTCCTGAATATATCTTAAGTCAGTTTCATGTAGTATACGTATTTCCTAACAGTTATCTCTTTTCATATGCTTTCTCATACTTGATCCTTATAGTAAGCTTGCCCACAAATATTAATGATTAGTTAATCATAATTCTAATTAATTTTATCTATCTATCTTTGGACATTTCCACTCTGCAGATTGTCCTTTCACAATAATACAGGTGTCTTATGGAGTCTTTTACCTTGTTTTCTGAAATGCAGACAGTCCTGATCTGTAACCTCTGAAGTACTGTCTCCCTCATCACTGGTTCAGTCACAGAACTGCTATAAATTGGGCTTTGCATTTTTCATCTTTCTGTGGTGTCCCTTTGGTCTATAGGGCATTCTATACATAACACCTTGCCCTTAACTTTGGATCATTGTTTTCTGATTCACTTGATTTTCTGTTCATCGGTTGTACAGTTTCCCAAGGAAACTGGCCAGATACTAACTCAGAAAGGGAGCACCTCTGCTCTTGTGGACCTAATGTTGGTTCCAAATGATATAATGATACATGCTGATAGTTGTGTCCTACTTGCTAATTTTATTCCTTGCTGGATTCAGAAACAATTACTGTAGTATATGAGGCAAGTCCATCATAAACGTTTGTGTTTGCCATACATTTGTGTTGCTTTTAAAAATCATAGAATCATAGAATGGCCTGAGTTGGAAGGGACCTTAAAGATCATCTACTTCCAAACCCCCTGCTGTGGCACTTTTCCCTACACCAGTTTGCTCTGAGCCCCACCCAACCTGGTCTTGGACACTTCCAGGGATGGGGCATCCACAGCTTCTCTGGAAACAGATTCCAGAGCCTCACCAGCCTCATAGTAAAGAATTTCTAATATCCAATTACACCTACTCTTTTTCAGTTTGAAGCCATTCACCCTTGTCCTGTCACTACATGGTCTTGTAAATAGTCTCTCCATCTTTCTTTTAGGCTCCCTTCAGGTACTGGAAGGCTGCAATTAGGTCACCAGGTCAGCCAGGGCTCTGAATGAAATCAGTTATGGCATGTTCTGTAATGTCAAGAGATTTGCAGAAGTTTTCTGCTTTGGGTGCAGTAGTGAAATACCTCACCCAGGAGAACTATTAAAACAAACACACACACAAAAAAGGGTATCTACAGGCAAGCCTTTTTGGTCAGTGTTCTGACTCCTATGGCACGTAATATCCTGAGCACTTCAGTGTTCATCTTCAGTTGCTTACATTTGCACTGACTAGTTTGTAGGTTTTAAGATTTATGAAGCACTTCAGCTTTCTTTCCCCTGTATACCTATGTTTGCTGCTTGGGTCTCAGCTTTAAGAGTGTAAAGGAAGCATGGGATGTATATATGGAGCATGGTTTACTATATCCTGCTTCACTGCCTGCATGACATTTGCTGACTGGGTTTCCTGTGAAAACTGATAGATCAGCTCACTTCTGGTCATAGATAACAGGCAGGAAGTGCTGCCAGGACTCCTAAGAAGAATAGACCATTAAAGCCTTCCATGCAGCAGAGCTGAAGTGAGTATTTTTATTTTGGGAAGAAAAAGCAAATGTCATGTTTTGATACTGCAGAAGGAAGCTGTTCTCAGAAAATACAGATATTTTGAGTTGCTTATGGTTTCAAACCCATTACTCTACAGAAAGCTTAGATAAGATGACAGTATCAGTATGAAATGAAGAGAGGACAAAGTTGTCATCTCGTTACTGTCTGGATTGCTGGGCAGACTGCCACACTGGGGCTGCCCGAGCAGCTCACACTGCACTGGTGGAAATAACAACCGGCACAGTTGCTGCTGTACCTTCAGAAACAGATCGTGAGGATCTCTTGTACTGAATGCTGCAGATATCTAATTTCTGGTATTGCTAGTGGAGGTACCCTGTTTTGAGTTTAAATCCAGGCAGCAAAGCCAGCTACTAATCCGTGAAAAATCAGACTGTTTTATCTAAGAACTCTCATACTGCTTGCAATTACAGAAGTGTTTGGAAATATTGAAAGTTTCTTCTGTGAAATAGTGGGGATGGCAAATTGTAGAAAAGATATTGGTCTTGACAAAAAGATTCTCAAAAAAAGGCAAAAATCTCCCCAGTCACAAAACTAATCTTAACCTATCTGAATAATTATTTCCATTTGATTTTTTTCTTTCTGATTTAACTGCCATTTAATCAGCTTTGAGACTTCACATTTAGGATTAAACTAACAGCTAGGTTTCATAGTTTAATAATTATTATGATGCCTAACTCCCACTGAAATGAGGCATCCAAATAATTCAGCCACAACTGTGGCTGATCTCTTGCTGTTAGCCAAGGCACCAGGAAAGCCAAATAAATAATCCCAAATTCTGTTTGGTTTGGGATTATTATACTTTTTCTCTAGGTACCTTTATCTTTTACTGGCCATTTTTCCCCTATGTGTTTTGAGGTTTTTGTTTGTTTGTTTGGGTTTTGGTCAGTTTTATTTATTACTTTGACTTACATGAGAAATGTTCATGTATGAAAATACCAACAAAAGTCTGAGTCCAGGTCACCCAAAACCAACATATATCTGCATAAAAACAGGAGATCAAGCTCTCCTGGTACTCCTGTTTGGACAGGAAAGGAGTACAGAACAATCTTGTAGGAGAGAAGGGGAGTGCGTATGAGGCTACACTGCTGTCAATATCCACAGGCATGAGGGCTGATCCCCATTGCTGGTGCAAGAAAGGATATAATAATCATCCCAGAAAGTAGTACTGTACCCTGAATGACCTTATAGGACAGGACATTTTCAACTAGGACCCAGGTGCTGCTGCTACCATTTTGGTCTTTTGCATGGTTTTCACGTTGGAATTGGCTCCCTGCTGTTCTGAGGAAAGCTTTCGTGATTGTACTTTATCCCTTGGAATGCAAACAAGTTTTATCATGAATAACATTACTATCTCACCTATGAGTGGTCATCTTACAAGGATGGACTGACCTGCTCAGTACACTACAGCAACACGCCTTAAACTGCAGAAATGAGGCACGTGGTGACCGTGCCATGTACCACAAACATGCAGGAAAACCATATCTGAGTCCCTTACAGGAGGGTGCTTCTGCCCTGAGCCATTTCACCAATGGTTCACTGAGCAATTTTCAGGTGGCAAACTCCTTGGGGTGGTATAGTGCTTTTTATTTGTTATGAACTTTGGAGCTCTTGCTTAACATTCAAGGCAAGGCTGTTGAATTTCCCAGCAATTATGATCTTCAGATTCATCCCTACTATGCTATCAAAACTTCGTAAGAGGAAAAGTACAATTTAAACTTTTGTCTTCTCTTTATCCTTCCCTCACTAAGACCTCACGCAGGAGACACTGCATTGAGAGGAGGTGGTAAGCTGTTTGTCTCTTGGAGCCACACTGCCCTGAAGTTCAGCTATAGCAGATGGAGGAAAAAGTGAAAAACCTCATTACTGTACCTCCAGCAGGCTCTTGGGATACAGGGAAGGATTAAGCTCCGAGGTATCCTTTACACCAGTGCCAGCTTTGTATTTCAGCATGTGCCTTCTTCACAGCAGCACTCAGCAACATGCCAGCCCCTCCTCACCTCCCAGCAGGTCTGCTCCTTCCATCAGAGCTACTCCCACACACCAGGTGGTACCAGCCCCTCTCCCTCTACCCCTGTCTCACAGGTCATCGTCCTTCACAAATACCTTTTCAGGCTACAATCTACAAAACTGTTACATGGTTTTAATGTTATTGGAAACAGGATGGAGGGTAGAATACTTTTGAGACTGTCTCAACTACTTTTTGACTCCCAAATTCCACTATATTCAATACTCAACATGCATTTCACTCTATTTGCTCCTCTAATCAAGTTGAGGGAGGTAGTAATTAAGTAATTTTAAAGGTAAGTGAAACGTAGGATCATGGGGTTAGCTACCTAGGACTAGCTTTATAAACAACTGTGGGTGTTCTCCAGGACTGGCGATATTCCTGGATGACAGAACACAGATCTGAAATCCACTGTGGGAGGCATCTGTCACTGTCCAAGTGCCCAGATCTAATGCAGCCTGCGGTGGTCTAATGAGTCACCTCATCCTGTGAATCCAGCATGACAATCACTTTCTAAACAAACTTGGTGAACCACACCAGAATGCATAAACAGTTTTGGACTAAACAAAATGACATCATTTGGTGACTAAACAATGTCAAATAAAAAACATCATTGTCAGTCCTGGTCATTCTCAGGAGAGAGAAATCCAGCATATCTACGAGCAAAACAGAGGGTGAACTGTGGTGAACAGGGGGCCATCTCGTGGTGGTGCTGCTGCTGGTCTAAGGGGAAGTCACGGAGAGGGATGCTTTGCCTGTTCTGGCATGGACAGAATTGAGGCATGGAAATATTATTCTGTTCTGCAGGAAATATTGCCAAAATAAAAATCCTGTTGTTGAAATTAGAATGAAATGCAAACATGTTCTGTGAAATAAAATGGTAATTTTTTGAAGAAAAATATTTTCAAATATTTAAAAAATATTTTTATATTCTGCAAAAATAATGGAAAAATGCAGACAGCACAGGCTTAAAGAATTCTCTAATAAGACAGAAGCTTTTAACATTAAATAATACAAAACTACAATTCTCAGTGTCTTTAGTGAAATGAGGTATCATTCCATTCAAAAATCTAATATTATGCCCAAGGATAAATGCTACATTTCATAAATGTGAGGCTAGCAGTAATTTTAACAATAATCTGACAGCAGGGATAGTATGTTTTTTTTAAAAAACCATACTTTTTAAACTCCTGTTATTGTTTAATTTCATAGTTCTTGGGGAAATTGCACTGAAACCTGCTTCCTTTCGTTACATAAAACTCTTATGTCATGTATATGGGGTATTTTGCTACTGTAGCCATCATGAATGGTCACTATGGCATAGATTTACTGGCATGCTGATCATTGATGGAGACTTTTAACACCTTAAATCCTGTGTTCCCCTCACTTCAACTGCTGCTCAACAGAATAGTTGTCAAACTAATGATTTAAAGACTTCTCAGGTATCTTCTTAATACTTACAGGAATGCCATAGTGTTCCTATTCTAGTGAGACAGGATCAAATTTGTGATTAAGGAGTGTGGTCTATGATTTTATTCAAAATTTCATTATTTGAACTAAAGTTACAACAAACTAGCAAACAAGCACCTAAATAACTCTCTCCTCTGCAAACAAAGCCAACCCACCTCTCTACCTGACAGTTACCTATCGATTCCCTTACCTCCTCCTTGGAAGTTTCTTCTTAAATGCTTTCTTCTACTGAATTATTTCTGTCATAAAAGATGATAGTTCTTGAAGGATTACAGGCAAGTCATGGCTATATTTTGAGTTGATAATGACAATGGATATGAAGACAATTGTTTTCAAATTAAACTGATTTTTTTTTGTGCTTGCATTGTGAAACAGAAAATACAAATCAACTTTGTATTATTTATACTTTTTCCTGCCATGTATCAACTTTTGCCTTTCATTTCTAAATAGAACTATTTACTTGTAAGAAAAATCTCTTCATCCTTTATTAAACACAGTTTCGTCTGTCAACTTCCACATTTCTCCTGCATCTCTTTTTAACCATGATAAATAACTGGAAATGAATGTATAGCTCAACTGTTATGTCACGGCATTACATAAATTTCAAGTGTGCTCTGCTTGACTCCCACTGAGTTTCAAATTTTGCTGACCTTTGACACTACAGTAATATCCATACAGTTAACTGATTTTGCTGTTGTACTTGGCACTGGTGAGGCCACACCTTAAATCCTGTGTTCCCCTCACTTCAGGAAGGACATTGAGGTGCTGGAGTGTGTCCAGAGAAGGGTAATGAAGCTGGTGAAGGGTATAGAAAACATGTCCTATGAGGAGAGGCTGAGGGAGCTGGGATTGTTTAGTCCAGAGAAGTCTCAGGGGGAACCTCATTGCTCTCTACAACTACCTGAAAGGAGGTTGTAGCAAGGGGGGGGTCAGCCTCTTCTGCCATGTCTCCAGTGAACAAATGAGAGGAAATGGCCTTAAATTTTGCCAGGGAAGGTTCATATTAGATAATAGAATTTTAATTTTTTTTCCACTGAAGGGATGGTTGGGCATTGGGACAAATTGGTCAAGGAGCTGATGGAGTTATCTCTGGAAGTGTTCAAGAGGTGTCTGGATGTGGCACTTGGGGATATGGTTTAGGGGTGATTATGCTGGCTCTGGGTTGATGGTTGGACTCAATGATCTTGAAGGTCTCTTCCAACCTCGATGCTTCTGTGTGGTTCTGTGCAATTATTACACATGAAGAAAGCTTAGAGATCACTGGTGTACTTGTAAAGCTATGAATGGGATTAAAGATGTGTATTCATTTTGTTAGTTTAGAAGTAGACTTATCAAAAGACTTAGGGCACTGAGATAAATGAGAAATGGCAGTCCAGAGCTGTGTAATTGTCTCATGCAGGTAACAGAGCTGTGAAGCCCACTGCTCTGGTTGTGTACACCTCCTTGCCATGTAGAGTAATTAAAGCAAAATTCCCACAGTTAACACTTGGGAGTGATTTATCATTACAGAATGAGAGAGAAAACAGAATAGACTGTCACGATCAACTAATGCTTCTACAGCACCTTTCTCTTTCTGCCTCCTGGCTGCAGGGGATTTGTAGCTGGATTTCATGTAATTAAAAAAGGGTGGGTTTATTTTTTTTTTGAAAAGAAGGGCATTGGGGCTTCACAATAAAGGCTTGAGACGTTGTCTTGTGAAAAAAAAAAATTGAATTAATATTTATTCTATTGCTCAACTGTGGCAAGAGAGCCTGATAAGGCCTAAAATCCGATCAGAGAATGCAAACAGTGCAAGCTGTCATGGAATCTGGCTGATGAGTTTAGCAGTGGCACTGTGGTGCTGCTGGTTGTGGTGTTGAATTATGCCAAAACCAGCCTGGTTCACCAAACTTCAAACACACATCCTACTTTTTGAGGTTGGATGTGACAAATAAGCTGGTAGCTGGCCTGCAAACTTGTGACTAGCAGACAATCATTTTATGCTATAAAAGTCCAGTGCCCTTTCATATAGTCAGGTTCTTCTGATATAACCCTTTGTGGGGTGTATGTGCAGAGATTCCTCCCTAGGGTGGGGACACTCTCTGAGGATACTCCTCAAAGCTGAGAGAAAGACATTTTCACACAAGCATTGGTATGGGTGAGTTACATCAAATCCCTACTTAATAACTATTTCTTTTTCCTAGCTTTAATATAATTGCTTCAATAATTGGTTCAATATAGTGCACTTATACTATACTACTAGTAGTTTTAGCTTTTATATTGTGTAGTAAATAATTCTGATTAAGATACTTTGATCATTTGTAATAAATATTCTATGTAGAATATTAGATAATAAAGATGATAATATATAAATAATATAAATATTCTATATAAATATTCTATATACAATATAAATAAATAATATAAATATTCTCAGTTTGCCAACCATTAAAACCTTCGGACAAAACTGCTTCAATCACATCTCTATAATTCCTTAAATTTAAGCTGTTGACATAATCTGAGGATATGATTGGATACAGCCGCAGCAAGACTCCTCTCTGTGAGGGAGTTTAGAAAGCAAGGGAGTCCTTTTTGCACCTCATGACTCAATGGCAGGGCTTTTTAGTATATTTTGCCTAAGTCTTCCACTCCCACCTGCAACATCTACTTAGCACAATGATGTATGTATCCTGTTCAGGAATGCGGGCCCAGGCTCAAGATAGGTAAGACTGAAGATCTGAGGTGTTCCTGGAAGGGTGTAAGATCCAAATTGCTCACCTCTTTCCATCTGCCTTCCCCTAGTGAAAGTATGGACAGTAATCCAGTTGTTTCTCTTCAACACAAACCAAATATTAATGTTTTAGTTCTGGATATGACTTCATTTAGACTGAACTTTCTGTCTTCCTGTTGACTATCAAAGTCAAGGGCTACTGTGACTTCAGAATTTCAAGGTATTTTGCAAGGAAGAGTCACTAGTTGCAAGTACTAAATGTGCCAGGAGAAGAGAGGTTCCGACCTGCCTCAGAGGAATTTAGGCCATTCTGTTCCAAGGGTAAATGGCAGATGGCTTCCTACCCACGGGGAGAGATGAAAACATATGTCTATCTGGGACATGTTCCCTGTCATTAGTTATTTAGCAGATCAAGCTCCTGGTAACTATTTGTCTACAAATCACTATAGCCTGAGACTTCGCTGAATGATTTTGTCTCAAAGGAGAAAAAATCTTTCCATTTGACTATATCCAATTAGAACATATGATTCATGTATTTGCCTGATGCTTCCCAAAGAGGAAGCCAAATCCAGACATAATTATTGCGGAGTATGCTCCAGATGAGACAGAGGCTATGTGAATAAGCTCATCAAGACCTGTGCTGTTGTAAAGAGGGGGTATGTGTGGATATATTATATATATATACACACGCACAGACAGACATATGTATGTATCACATACGTCCATGTCAAAATGTCTTTGAACTCGCAGTACCTCCAGTATTGCCAGTGAGAGCAAGGAACAATGAGAAAAAGGCAGTTTTCAGATCATGAAGGGAGGTTGGAATATTTCTCTTGGAAGTTGCTGTTCTGAAGTCTCATTTTGGTTGGAAGGGACCTCGGGAATTCATCTAGCATGACCTCCTCTCCAAAGCAGAGCTAACTTGAAATTGAGATCAGTTGCTCAGCTCCTTGTCCAGTTCACTTTTGAGAATCTCCAAGAATGGCCTAACAGTTCCTTCTGTCTCTTCAGAGTATAGTTCATTCCAAGTACAGCCACTGATAGCCAAATAGATATAACTATTCATCTACATAATTCCATTTTTCTGCCTACTTGTGTGGCACACATATGCACTTCAGTTATGTGCAGCTCCCTTTGCTGCACATAGCCATGGGGGTTTAATGTAAAGATTTCCATGGCAGTTTTACTTTCTTACATTGAGACTAACTTCTCACAGTGGCTCCCTTCTTAGTTTACCTTGAGCCAAAAGAGTACCAGAAATTCCCAAACTTTTAGTGATGGTCTTACAAATAACAGTATTGTATTAGGGCAGCAGCAATGCAGTGTTCTCAGACTTCTGACTTGGTCCTTTTAGCACTAAAGGCTTTCCTGGGCTTCCAGGTTTGCTCACCGCTAGAAAAATAAACATATAAACAAATGTTAAGGTGACTTGGGGAAATATTTTTTCCTTTACCTTTAAAACACCTTTTCATATGTGCTTTGAATGCCATTAGTCTTTTGAACGTGGTACTGCTAGAACATAGTGGGGTTCTACATTCTGAATTGTACTATGATTGTGTTAGCTGCAGTCTCAGTGCAAGTTCTTGGATGTTTCCGCTGTTCAGCATAAAGACCATTGCAAATAGTTAGGAAAAATATGTATCTGCCATACACTATAGCAAGAAATAAAGTTTCCCAGATGATTATCCATCAACATAACAATACAGAACGTTGCTGATTATGGCTGAAATACTTCCCACCTCCTGTCCCTGGGCCAGTCTGTTCCTGACCTTTACATGGGACTACAGAAGTTCATAGACATTATGAAGCACTTCCTCTTCCCTCCCCTCATGTAGTGCAGCAGGGCCCAGCATAGCTGAAATGCCTGGCTGGAATCCTTTTCAATGTTAACAGTAGTAGTTTCATCAACTTCAAATGAGTTTGGTCTTCAGCTTCATTGCTTCTTCTCCTTTTATAATAGTGTCAAAGTACCTTTTTACTCTACCCCACCTCTTTCCATATTAATCTCATATTGGTGATTCCCTGAATGTGCTGTACTTTACCACTCATAACATCCAGCAAGGAGGCTTTTGTAGATTTTCAATACTTAACCAGAGATTTCTGAGTGGCTGAAGTCCAAGGAGAGCCACTGACAATATGCTTCATACACATGGTAGTTTTGACACTTTGCAAATTCATAGAATCTTTAAGGTTGCAAAACACATCTAAGACCATTGAGTACCGCACTGCCAAGCCCACCATTAAACCATATCTCTAAGCACCACATCTACACATTCTTTAAACACTTCACTGGACATTCTCTTACAGTGCTTGACCATCTTTTCAGTGAGGAAATCTTCCCCAATATCCAATTCTTAAGGCCATTTAAGGCAACTTAAGGCCATTTTCTCGTGTCCTATCACTTGTTACCTGGGCAAAAAGATCGACCCCCATCCCACTACAATCTCCTTTCAAGTAGTTGTAGAGAGCAACAAGGTGGTGCTCCCTCAGCCTCACGTATGCTCTATCACAATTCTCAAGTCCCATATGTTACAAAAGCCTCTATGTAAACCAACAGTAAGACTGATGTTTTCAATGCATTAGGGACCCTTCAGACCATATACTGATAGTGTCCTCTAAGGAATAACACGCTGCTTTCCACAAAAAAAAGCACACAGGGAAGGTCTCCTACGTAGAACAGCAAGAAGCCAGGAAAACCTCAAAGGCAGATTTAAGTCCTGTTAACAGCAGATAGAGCCAGCAGAATAAATAAATAAGCAAACAAATCGGTTGTTACTGAAGCTCAGGACAGGTCTTTTAGGTTTTTTTAAGCCGCTCGTGTCCCCCGCGGCTCCTCCTCGGCAGCGCAGACCCGGCCGCGGCCCGGCACCCCCCGCGCTCTGCTCCCAGCTGAGCGACCTGCGGGCGCCTGCAGGAGGAGGGATGGGGACGGGGGCTGGGGGCGCAGCCCAGATCCTGGGCTCCCAAAAGTACGTCTCTGCTACTCCTGCCGTCTTCACTCCCGGGAGCAACCCGGTCATTTGAGCGGGGATTTTCTTTGAGACTTGGGTTCACCTCAGAAAGTAAGGAGAGGGATGTCCGCCTACCTCGGCGCGGGGTTGACTAATTTCCTTGGCAAACAAACCTCTGACCCATATGCAACGCTGACAGGCTCGCAAAGGGGATAAAAGAAAAAAACAACAATCACGCCCCTTCCCTCTCGACAACGATAACAACAAAAAAAAGCAGCCCTCAGCTATTACCGCTTTATCACCTGCATGTGCCTGGAAGGAGGCTCTTCCCTTCGCTAAGGGAAAAAAAAAATCAGCTTAGGAAAGCAAAGTTTGAACAGCGAATTCCTGTTATTTCAGAACGTCCCATGTGACAGGATATTTCCTTATCATTTGGAGCCCAGAGCTTTCCAGCGATCCACCAGACCTTCACCAGCGCGGAGGACCTGCCCGGCGGGACGCCCCGGGCGGAGCCGCCGCGATGGCTCCCTCACTGCTCCTGCTTCTCTTCGGACTTTTCCCCGGGGTTTTTCCGCTACTGGGTAAGTGCCCACAGGGGCTGTGCGGGATGAGACGAGCCGAAAAATGAGGGGTCGCTGCGGGCACGGAGCCCAGCCTGACCTGGGGGCGTAGGGAGGGAGGCGTCCGCGCAGGTGTAGCCTATGTTAACCCCCTCGGTGCGGCGGCCGATGGAGGCGGTAGTCTCCGCTCGGGACCCTCCTCAGTCACCTGCTCCAACTGCCTCCCCCTCCTACCGCGCATCCCGAAGTATCCGCGAGGCAAAACTGCCCGGCAGAGAGACCGTTTGGGTGCCCATGACATTGTGGGTGCCGAACAACGCTGTCACCCGTCGTGCCTTAGTTCAGTCCCTGATCGATTTAGTAACATCACCCGGCTTTTCCTCAGAGATCCCCTTACTCCCAAGGTCTGCAGAAGCGCCTGGTTGTGGGGCTCTGCCCGTCCTCCAGTACTCTAGTCTTTGATGCGCCTCGAGGACCTACTTTTGGCAGACAGCTTTTGTGGAAAGGTGTTAAGGTAGCTGAGGTGCTGGCATGGCTAGAGGTCTGAAAATAAAGAAAGCTATGTTGCTTGGTGATACCTGGTGTTTGCACCTGCGCTGTCTGAGATTTATCACTATTTCAAACGCACAGCTATTTTTCAGTGAAAATTTTGCATCTGTCCTTTCTGAAAACCTCTCAGCATCCTCTGCTCTCCAGATTGAGGTGTACTGAAGCAAAACTTCATAACACTGCCTTGTAACCTTTCTTGCTTTGTGTAATAAGCAGCAATCCTTGTAGGCCATCTGGTAAGCAGGAATCTCCGTAGAGAAGACAGTTGTCCAACTTCCTTGCTGTCTCCTCTCTTGCTTCTGGCATTTGTTTTGCTCTTCTGGTACTCTCCATTATTGTTTAACACTGGTAGAAGTTTACCAGCTTCAAGACTTACTTCTTGTTTTAAACATGCATAATCTCTGATAGTTTGCAAATGCTACAAAGCGTGAAGGTAGTTTGGCATACTGGAAATCTCTGCTGTGGAAACAATACTGGCTGGTGAGATTTTACCATCTTGGCATAATTCTTAACATACAAGCTGGGGCTAGAGATAGACAAATAGTCACAGTGTGGTGGGTGAAGAAAAATGAAAACCTTTGAGAAAAGTTCTGTTAAGGTCTACTCTGGATATTTGACGAAAAAGATGCTAGATCTCCCTGAATGGCTTATAATGGTGAATAAATTGTTTTCTATGCCCATCATGTTCTTATGCATTTTAAAGAACTTCCTTCTAAGAGGAAGTTGTAGCATATTAATTACTGTTAGAAACATGTATAATCAGTTCAAAGTACCAACACTGTGGTACTCATGAGCAGCACACTGTGGTGCCATCTGCAGCTCATTTATAGTGAAGAATGGCACCTGTTACAGAGCTCTATAACAAATTTTGCTGCAGAACAGTGAAACACAGTTAGTGGTTGTATGTGTAATTCTGCTTAGCCTATTTTACAGGTACAACTTACCATGTTCAGGAACAGTATTGAGTGAAGACTTGGTAGGGCATAGAGTGTGCTGCACAAATACCTGGCTTGTTTCTTCTATACTATTTACTCACACGGAAACTGTTGCATGGGAATGTCTTTTGGTGACCAAGCAGGCCCAACAAACACAGAAATAAAGCTGTAAGCTAGAGCAATACAGGACCATGTTTCCTGCATGGTCATGGATGACACAGAGCAACGCTGAGGGAAAGGAGATCCTACAACTACAGGCTTAGACACAGTTGCTCTTGTATCCTGCTGTCTCTTGTACTGTAGTCCTGTTTTAGTGTCAACTTATTTTCAATGCCTGATTGGCTGTGTTGGCCTTTTAGTTGCTCACATATGTACTGTTCCCTGCACTGGGAATATGCACTGAGGCCCTTGGATAACCAGGTGTGTTGCATTTACGCTCTGCTAATGCTTTGTAAAGGTGCAGTCAGAATAGCAAAGGGCCGAAGTTTTGTGCCCCTCTCCACCCCCACTGGCCAGAGCTCTTTGTTCGGCTTTCTGACCTTGTTTATGAAGCCAAAACTCTGCACCCTTTCATGCTTGTGTGCAGCAATACAGGCTTTTGATTTTGGGGTGACTTCCATATACCTAACATCCTCTCTTCAACACCATAAGTAGCATAAAATAAAGAATGTTATTATAAGCCAGAAATACAATTTTAGCAGTTTGAAAAATCAGGCAATGTTCTGAACACCTGTGAAAGTGTCTGACATTTCCCGTATCCAGAAATTTAAAATATGATTTCAGGAAAAGGGGAGTTGCAAGCATTGCATAAATCAGTTCACAATAACATTGTACTAAATGCTACTAGAAAAGCTGAATAAAAAAAAAGTTGTCACCAGTAGTGATAATTGTACATTTCCTTGTATTGTCTCTGAGTGAAACAGATTGGCGAAAGACAACAATTTTTGTCTCCAGTGCTCATCAGTTTTACATTACTTCCCAGTAAGTTGGAAGCCAAAGGACAGGAGGAGGAAGCTGAACTATGGATGAGATAACTCTTCGTCAGCTCTTTCTCTGACAGATTATTTGTTTCCAGGTTGTTCTTCTGCAGAAAAGTATGATCATTTCCACATTGAAGTTTCAGCAAAGAGAGAGGAAAATTTTTGGTGGTTAACCTGTTTTCCACTTAAATATTTCTGCATTATAGAATTTGTTTAATTTGGTAATCATGCACTAAAATAAATAATGTTTTAATTAGGTTCAATCCCCAGAGTTACATAAATTAATATTTCTCTTTCCTAGCTCATAGTCCACTTAAAATGTAGCTTTTAGACCTTGTGCATCCCATCCCTTTATGTGATCTGGTATCAGACTCTATGATTAAGTTAACATGCTGAAATGTATTTTAGGGGATCAGAGAGGAGAAATTCTCTGTTGGGCAAGACCAGTTCAGAAGTGTTACACTCCATAGCACACCCAAGTGTAACAGATACCAAAGAACTTTTCAAGTAGCTACAGTTTTGAAATAAAGCTTGAAGAGGTGAAAATGCATGCTGTGAAGCACTATTTATGAAGGAGAAATAACCTAGGGAGCTACGAAGAGCTTTGTGTATTTTCATAAGTCATGAAAAGGCATACCTGGTGATGGCAAATCCCACTGTTGTTGGTATTGCATTCATAATGGAGAGATATAAGAAAGAAGTCACTGATGACTGGAGTGAAAAATAAAGGTGCTTTACAAGCAGCTTGTGTATAAAGCTTAAAAACAATATCCTTCCCCATAGTTAATACTTTAAGGATTTTAGCAGGGCTTTTGAGAACAGAGCTCACCACTGTGAGGAAATGGAGCCTAAGAACTTAGTGACGATTGTCATCTCCTCATGCCTGGGAGGCAAGATCAAGAAGCCAGTGCTGCAGGAGTGTTCAGTGTCAGGCTCTGCAGTGTAGTGTGTGTGCTCCCTTCATTCTGTAACTTTCGTGGGTACAGCTTGGACTAATACTGTGAGTGCGTTTTCTCTCTTCAGTTTAACCTATGCTTTAAACCTACAGAAGATACTAGATCTTACTGCTTTGCTGCCTTGCGCTTTTGCGTGTAGATGCTTTCATTAACACAAAATAATTGAAATGCGCTTGCATCTGAACCAGTTGCGTTGTACTGTCACTGTAACAGGTGTGGGCCACAGGAATGCTGCACCTTCTTTTACTGAATAGGTGATGAGAGCTTAACCCCAAGAGCTGTGTCCAGATTTGTATTCCACTTAGATAGTAGGTAAGATTACTTCAACCCAAATGATACCACTGTTATTTGTCTTACAGATACCAGCACCTTCTTAATATATAATGAAGATCACAAGCGCTGTGTATTGGCTCAAAGTTCTAATTCAGTGACTACTGCTCCTTGTGTTCAAGAAAATGAGTCACAAAAATTCAGGTGGGTCTCAGATCACCAGCTTATGAGCATAGCATTGAAATTGTGCTTGGGAGTGCCTTCGAAGAAAGACTGGGTTCCGATCACCCTGTATCCTTGTGACAAGGCTAGTGAACTTCAGCGATGGGAATGCAGAAATGAGACTCTCTTTGCAATCCAAGGGGAAGATCTGTTTTTCAACTATGGAAACAGACAGGAAAGGAATATTATGCTGTACAAGGGATCTGGTTTATGGAGTAGGTGGAAAGTCTACGGAACCACAGACGATCTGTGTTCTCGAGGCTATGAAGGTAAAGTTCTGTAAATTAATTTCTGTATTTCAAACTCATTTTTATGTGTAGCTAATTAAAATATTTATAAGTGTAGGAAAATTTCCTTCCTCTCATTAGTGATCAATAAGTGTGACTTCCGGTGAAATCAGCAATAGTTGAGTGTGTGCTTTTTGTTTTTGGAGGAGTTAATTTTGCTTTTTTTGTCAAATTTGTCAAAGTCCTGATAAATGATCAACCATGCGGGGTAGAGATTTCTTTGGAGAGGAGAAAAAATTCTATGGTTATTCAAAAGGTGTATATCTATTACACAACAGCTGATAGTAGCTTTTAGTATTTGCACATGCACAGAAAGGTGTTGTGGAAGTGTATATTCTGCTGGTTGTATTTTTTTTGCCTTGGGAAGCAAATATTAATTATGCTGTGAGCAATTAGTTGACTCTTGATCTCTTCAGCTCCAGCATATTGAAGATGTCTTCCTAGGTGTTTGAAGGGAGTCTCAGAGTTAGTGCTGAAATGTTAGACATAGAAATAAGATATATAGTTAAATTTGAAAAAGTTATGTATAGTACACATATGCATATATGCATGATAAGTATCTGGGATTATGTTTGACTTCCCATTTAGTATTCTTTGATAAATAGAAATGGTTATAAAGGGAGGTATGGATGCAGTTTCTGAAGTTTACTCCATGGCTGATTACAATACTAGTCCTTGGCCTGGAGCCAGAATAGAACACTAACAAAGCAAATGATTTGAAAGGAGATGGAGGGAGATGGAATAATGTCCTGCTATTTCTTCCTCCCTTGTTTTCTAGCAGCTCTGTGAGACAGTGACCTTGGTCTGTCATCTCTCTAGCAGTCCTTATCAAGTACTGTTCTTCTGTATGTCCTCCCATCAATGCATGTACATTCTAAGTGCCCACAAAGAAATCTGCTTTAGATACTTGGATAAAGTTCATCAAGTCAGGTTTCTGATGAAACAAAAATTATTTCAAGATGCAAATGAAAATTTTATTTGGACAGAGTATATTGTAGTCACTCCTTGGTATATATCTGTAACGTTTATATGTACGTGTTCTTCCCTGTCTAAAATCATTCATGAACAATTGAGTGGGTTATTGACAAAAGAGTCAACAGTTTTTTGCACTTAAAACCAAAATTGCCTAACTGTGTGGATTTTCTACTTTTGGTTGTTACGGATGCAAAATTTAGCATGGGAACGTACTTGTCTTGCCTCAGTCAGTTGCGGCCACTGATCTCCTTAAGCAACAAAAATTTGTCTCATTGTGGATGTGAGTAACAGCCTAGGCCTAGAGGGTTAAATGATCAGTGTCATTTCTAGTACAGTTTGTATACTAAGCTAGCAAGCTTTCCTTAACATTCTATAATAGGATCATAAAGATAAACTCTATTATATCCCATGCTTATTAATATTTATACAATCTTAAATTGTTGTATCTCCTTAGATACTTACACAGTGAAAGGAAATGACAACGGAGCACCTTGTGTATTCCCTTTTAAGTATGGTGGTAAATGGTATGCTGACTGCACAGATGCTGGCAGATCAGATGGCTGGTTCTGGTGTGGAACCACTTCAGACTATGATGTTGACAAGAAGTATGGATTTTGCCCAATGAAATGTAAGCTCTTATGTTCATGATTATGCTGTGCTGTTATTCATCTGCCTGGAAATATGTCTATAACATGTGCTTTACTGTACAAAATACAGTTTGAAATGGTGCATTTTTCCATCTCCATTTAGCCTGCTATCATTTAGGAACTACTTGAATATGCAAATATAGGGTCCAACATAAAAAACATTGACCAATGTAATATCTGGGTGAAAGTGAATCATATGCTGGAATCTGTACATACACCGTTGAAAATGAAAATTACTTTGTAGAATGAGTTGCTTTTTAGACATGAGGGAGCTTACATGAACTTTTTATTACAACCCAGTGTTTCCCAGATCTGTGTGCTATACTGTAGTTCTCTGTTTTAACTCAATTAGAAGTACTTATATTTTAAATTCCCTGATTTGAGTAAACTTAGAGTTCAAAATGCAGTATTATGAATATACAGAACTTTATTTAGAAATGTTGATAATACTTCAAGTAAATTGGAGTCATTTATGCCTGCAAGTATTTGAATTCTTTTTAATTTGAATGGAGTTTCTCTGAGCTTCTGTAAAATATGTAGTACACATTTTGTCTGCAAGCTGCTTTTTCTGTCATATTGAGAAGGGTAGCACTTCTCCCTCCCTTCTTCTTTCTTACTGTGTTTTGCTGAAAAGCTCGAGCTGACTGAGTCAGAGCTAAGGAAAAATAAACCTTTCATTTGATATGAAGAAGGCAGTTTGGGTTGATCTTTAGTGGTTTGATGATGAAGTATTATTGTCCTTGCCTGATTTCCATGAATGTTGCAGTCAGTAATTCAGATAAATAAAAATTACGCTTTTTTTCCCTATGCCAGTGTTACTTTCAAGATAATAAAAATGTGTCAGGAATATCAATTCCATTAATAAATCACACGCAAAATCAGTTTAAGAATGCTATCTGTCCAGTGTTCTTTGAGTACAGCAAATAGGAGACATCATTAAAATTTTGTTTAATTCTTTGGCATAATTCAAGGAAATCTATTCAGATGTCTGTGATTGTTTTTGAAAAAAGCTGCTTTATGTGATTTCCTGCATGTTTCCTTCCTGATTCTTCAGTACTGGCTGTAAAATATTCAAGTTTGGGTCATATATTTTGATGAGAGACAGGCCATGGTAGCAGAAGTTTTGGTTATACCTATGAAAGACGAATGAGTGAGATATGAGTAATAAGTTAATAAACTTCAACAGCACCTTTAAAAGTAGAATGTTTAAGTCTGTGTATGTTAAATTTTATTTAATAAGGTTAAAGTGTTTATTGTTTCTTAAACTGTCTGGGAGAGCAAAGGGGCCAATATGAAAATATGTGATGCAAACTATTACAGCTGCTCATACTGGGGCCTGGACTGACAGAGATATCACTGTGACTGAGCCAGTCACTTTTCATTGTGAGCAAAACCAGCCAAGTGTTCTCTAAAATGAAACAGGCATAAGATCATATTTATAATAGTTATACTCAATGGAGGTGTAGGAATTTGATATAAATGAAATGACCTCATTGCAAGTACGACCCACTGTGTGATGGTTTAGAAAGAGATGCTGATACAGTGACAGTAGAAACTTCAATCCCACAGAAAGGAACTGAGAAGCATTGCTACTGTGAACAATTTTAGTACCCTAGGAAGTTCTGCTTCTTTATTGGTTACACCATGTTTTTTTAGCTGTATGTTGCACGTCAGAGTAGGTGTTGTGGAAGAAAACAGTTTGCACAGGGTAATACCCTCAGGAGAGTGAGTCAATGTGTGCCTGTAGCTGTATTGCAGTGGACAAAAATCTGTTGAGGCTTCTTTCCTGACAGATGCAAGAGCTAGTATTTATTGAAGGATTTAGAAATGCATGAAACTTGCAGCTGACTGGGACAGAAACAAAAAATACAAAGACAAAATTCATGCTGAATTCATCTGTGTAGGGGTAAAGTTCAGTCTTTTTATTAATTTTCCACTTACCTATAAAGGACAGGTGTGGTTTAACATTAATTTGACTTGGATGATAAAATATATTATTCCAGAAAAATGATTCATCTTTTGGTTTTTCTGGGGATACTAAGCTTTAAACAATAGCATGTAGATTTTCCAAAATCCTGCTCTGCAAAGGCATTTGACCTTTAACCTCTTAAAACTCAAATGTCTTAAAAACAAATTTTCCAAGGTTCAGAAAAGAATTTTATTTTTATGAAAGATGAAAGCTCTACAGGAGAGCACCGTATGAAAATCAGCTATAAATTATGAGACTGGGGGAGTGAGGTGGAAGGTTGGATGAATGCTCAAGACTTATTTACCTCTTCCTCTCCAATTGTACAAGATCTGTAAACCCCTTTCTAGCATGTCAGAGCCATTTTTCTTTACTGAATTACAGATTTTACTATTTTTGCAATATTCATTTTGTCCCAGGTTTGAGTCTGCGGACAGGGATTTGTGGTCTTGTAGAACATAGTGTGGCAAAGAAGTTCTGATTTTGATAGTCACAAAATATTTTGGGTGGAAGTTGATTTGTGGATAGTGATAATGGGATGAAAGTTTCTATTTTTAGTGAAATGTCATTACATTTAATTTTTTTTTAAATAAGGACAATTTGAAAAGAAGTATTTCGTATTGCCTATAGACTATCAGGTTTAATACAGGAAAACATGGAACTGTTTCCTGGCCTGCTGACATTTATTATATATCATTCTTCGTCTTGAATTTTGTTTATTGTACTTTTTCCCTCTATTTGCACACTTAAGTTTTCTGAGCTCCCTGAATTCATAAAAGGGAAACACCTCTTTCTCTCAAATTTTTCACAGATTGGAACTTGAGAAACTGATACAGGCTGCAGGAATTTCGGTTTTCTCATTGTTGTCACAGAGTGACTTCTGCTGTGTTCTGCTTTTGTCATACAACATTATTCTCTTTATGTGATACTGAGCTCAGTGTTGAGGCCTCCTGTAGGTTCCATTTTTGGCAGAGCAAGATCACACTGTTTTCTGTTGCATGGTTGTGGAGATTCAGTTGAGATGAACCGAGGGGGGACTGCAGAAGTCTAGATAAGGAGTGTGGTACCTTCTGGGGCCATTTCTAATATGGAGCCCTTTTGGATGATTCTTTGGCATTGCCTCAATGTGCCAAGTTCAGGTATTCAAGGAGTTCAGAGTCAGGCTATGTTGAAGAGAAGAAAGCCATGATATGTCAGACACACGCATAAGAAATTAGAATTGCAGGGAAGTGTGAGATGGATGCTGATGACGTCAGCTTTGAATTCAGTGCTTGGTCTGATCACCTCTATCATGGTAAGAAAATCCATAGCCTCTTTACATAGTGCTGCAAATCAGTAAAAAAATTGGGGTTTGTTATCTCTGAAAAGTGGTCAGCTTGATACACACTTTAGCTGGCATCAGTCTGGAAGTTTTTAGTCTTTTACTTCACATGGACGAATCAATGATTTTAGCATGACTTTAGCCACTCATTGTTTACCTTAAGCAGTGCCTTTGTTATAGCAGAGGAGATGGTGACCTTGTTTAATTCTATATGTACTGCTCAATGCTGCTGTCGTGGTTTAACTCTGCCCTGGATCTACTGACACCCGAGAGAGCCTCAGGATTTCTTTCAAAATAGTTGTCCACGGCTCTGTTTATGTTTTGTGCAGTTTTGCTATGCAGTTTTCTCTATATTTTGTCTGGCTCCATGTTCACGATCAGTTAGAGTGTTTCTTTTTCTCCCTACAGTTAATAGTATTGATTTGTGGAACACAGATCCTTTAACAAATGTCCAGTACCAGATAAACCCTGAGGCAGCTCTGAAATGGCACCAGGCAAGAAAAAGCTGTCAACAACAGAAGGCAGAGTTATTAAGCATCACAGAATTACATGAACAAACATACCTGACAGGTAGGGTAATATTATCCATCAGTTTTTTTAGAAAGTGTATTATTGCAACAGTGACAATGATATAGCAGGTTCCATCTTGAAAATTTATATTTGTTCAATTCTGGTTATTAGTAGATTTAAATTGTTATCCTGAATAATTATGGAAAAAATTGTTTCATGTTTGTGATTATTGGTTTACAAGGAGCATGTAGAAGAGTAATTTTGTTTTCTGTTGTAATCAGATTCTACAGACCTAAAACCGTGAAAACTCTGAGACAAAAGTGACCCATTAAGGTGACATGTTTTGAGAAGGTGTTTACTCTTACTGTGGACTTCCAGTATCTCTCTCTGTCTCTGTTACTTAGGTTTGACTCGCACACTGAGTTCAGCTCTCTGGTTTGGTCTTAACAGTTTGAATTTCAACACTGGCTGGCAATGGGTTGGTGGTGCTTCTTTTCGGTACTTAAATTGGGTTCCAGGTAAGGTTGAATATGTTTTTACTCAGTTTAAAAGAAAAATTTGGTTATTGTGTACCATATTTCTTTTCCAGCAATCTATTCTCCTGTAGTTATTGAGCTTGTTTTGATGTTTGTAGATTCTGACTGTGATTGTAAACACTGTGAGTAATGACCCTTACGCTAGGGATACGCACTGGGCTTAATTTATTGTTCATAAAGGAAATGGCATCCTCGTAATCCAGAGGAAAGTTTTAAAAGTTATCTATTGACACTTCATTTGTATATCCTCTTAATTTATTCTGTTTCTATATGAATATAGAATAAATCTGATGCTATAGATGTCATCACTTATGAGACTAGACTGATCAGTGGTGGGTTTTGTTTGTTTTTCTATAAATTCCTTTCCAATTGGTTTTGGTTATTTGCTTAAAGATTAGATTTTCGTTTTCTTTTGTGATTAACCTTCTCACAGCACTAACACGTATCAAACTGAACATACTAAGCTGGTCTACTTTGAGGGAAGCCCAGCTACTTCATACCTGTAGCTGCAGTGCTGAACCCTGGAGCCATTATTGCGGAGCTCAGATGAGCTTTGCCATCTGCACACATGGTGCAGTGGAGATGCATCCCTGGTTTACTATTCAGAGTACCTGTGTTAAGGTGTCTTTCTGGAGGACCCTTGCCTTGTTCCTTTGCATTGGCTATTCAGGAAGCTTTTGGAGACTAATTTAAAGTAGATATCTGAAGTTATGAAGCATATATACTCTTTATTGAGCATGTCAGATGTATTTACCTCTCAGTAACTATAAATGCACGGTCCATTGTATCACCCAGTGGCTTCCTTGTGTAGGTAAGGCTAAAAGCGCATTTTAGGCGGAGAAACTTCCTGAGTAGGTAAGCTTTGAGGAGTGAATTGAACTACTTTATAAATAGCTCTCCAGTGGAGTGAGCACACAAGGCAAACAGATGGGCTGAACTGCAAGTTGCTGTGAGGGTATTTTTAGGTCTGTCATCCAAGTGCACCACTGAGGATCTGCGTGTAATGAGGAGTGGGGAAAAACTGATTGTGACGTGGAGCCAAAGCAGCAAGGGGAGCTGTTCATGGTTGTGAAAACTGCAGATAACTCTCGCTTGTCCTGTAAAGAATTAGATGGGATTTGATGTAATAAAAGTGGGCTCAATTTGTCTTTAACTGTCTATGTTCCTTAATTTCATTCAAGATAATACTCTACTCTTATGTCCATTATTTTATATTTCTGTTATCTCCTTCATGACTTTATATTGGTCTATGTAGCCTACCTCTGTCTCATCCTGTTACACTGGATGTTCAAGAGCTGGCTTCTTTTCCAATAGCATATTTTAAAGGCGTTTGTGGAACCTTCATATATTTCCATAAATAGCAGAAAAAAATGGGAACTGTAATCAATGTTTAAATTAAAATTATTCTGCTTAGACTTTTGGGAGGGCTAACTGCTAAAAAATTTGAAAACAATTTAAATTTACATTTTGGAAGTAAACATATCTTTTTCTCCTGTGGAGAGAAGGTATAACAAGACTGCAAATACAAGACTAACTAATCTATGGTAATGAAATTGTAATGATAAAACAAAATTTTCTGTGAACAATCTTGAACGCTAAAAATACTGTTTTGCTGAGTTTATTTCTGAGTAGTTCTGATCCTTTTTATTTAGTATATGAATGAAATATAGAATATAGAAATTAAAGAAAAAACGTTTTTTCATAACATGAGATCAGGCCTTGAAAAGGACTGTGGAGAATCACAAGTGTCTGTATGTTAATGTATCTTATGTTTAAAGCACAGACCAGAATAAATGTGTGAGTTGAGAGGGTAACCATGTTTTGCTTATGCTTTGTTGTTGGTTTTGAGATTTGTGTCGTTGGTTTTTTTTTTTAAGGCTATCCTTCTCCAGAACCTGGAAAAATCTGTGGTGTATTAAATCCTGGCAAAGGTGCTAAGTGGGAGAATAGGGAATGTGATCAGAAACTTGGCTATATTTGTAAACGAGGAAATGCTACTTTAGCGTCTTTCATTATTCCTACAGGTAGGTTTGGTAATAAACTCAACAAATTATTAATGACCAGTGTAATTGGAACAGGTGTTATTGCATGTGCTAAAACTAAGCAAAGGACTCTGCGGATTGTGGTTTGACCAAGATTCTCTGTAAAAGTGAACAATGGGTACTTCCTCTTTGGTCTGACCTCTCTATTTCATCAGTAATATTCTTCAGTAGTCTTGAGTTCTGAATTACAAAATTGTGGAGTTCTCTTTTTCCAAAACCAAGAACTATCAGATTTTGTTTATGAAAAAATAATAAAAAAATGAAT